>SDVV010008648.1:0-17108 GCA_016164225.1 Gammarus roeselii | reverse complement strand
ATCTCTGGTAGTCCTACATTGACATGGCAAGCTTCTGTTGATGCCTTGCCCACTGTACAAACCCCGTGGCCACAGTGAAACACAGTGGTACATTGGTGGCGGGAAGGACTTGAAATAAAGTGCCTCCCTTAGCACATGCATTTTTTCAGCAACAAGTCGTAGACTCTTATTGGTTAGATGCAAGAATAATACATCGAGAACAAGATTAGAAGACACCAAGGGAAATAAGAATCTCCAACCGAAACTGACCGACCATTCTCTCTACCAAATCTTAGTTGAGTCAATAGGAATCTTGTGTTGTTATTCCATCCCTGAGTGCGTTCTAATCTTTCTCACCCATATTTATGTGTTCTTCCGATCGGAGATACTCCTATAGAGATCACTTCACTTTTCAGTTAAATTTCTACATTTAAGTTTAATATCGTACTCTTTTAGCCATGTACTCGTTAAGATCACGTGATTGTTCAATTATGCAGTATCGACGTTCTAAAGGTGGCTATGTAAAGGAATTGGGCCTGGGCGCAATCATGAAGGTAGAGAAATTCATTTGAAATATAATATTAGTTATTGAAAAGAGGAATCAAGCAATAAAAGGTAGCAATATCAGAAATTACAACCTGGATTCTGTGCCGGAAGAGCAGTGTTCTCGTCCTCCAGGTTCAGCGCTGCTGACTGTAGGTCCTCAGCTCACGTTGCCAGATGCATGTTTGCAGCTGGAGCCCAAGCCTCCGGTTTGGACGTAATCTGTAGAAGACTGTACTGTTGTCCCTACAAGTGTCATTGAATTACAGCGCGGATTGTTTAGGTGTCAGAACACAGAAGACCGCATCATTGTAGACTAACATTGTTGGAACAACCAACTGCAGCATCTATGTCATTTTGAGTATTGAGTATGCAGTGGTTAAGCTCAATAGGCTGTTGGCAACACTCAACCTACTCTGCCTTAATTAATATCACGGAACCGCTTAACAGTGGGTAAGCAGAAATTATCTCTTATTTTCGTATGATGTTCCTATGAATAATATAGTGCAAAATGCTTACATTAAAATTGAAGTGAAAATGTATAACATCTCGAACGGCAACCATAGTATAAATGTGATTTTATCATTTCATAGATTTGGTGTTAAGCTTCATTTAGGCTAGGCCAAAAATTTAACAAACGCCAAGTTCGGCAAGTACTTACCCGCGTGCATATGAGCCACAATCACCCAGTAGGGCTAACTTAAAACTAAAGTCGATTGATTTAATTAGTAATGTTGCATATAGATAATTTCTAACACCGCAACTCCGAAAATGGATGTCTCTAAGTTCAGCCAGCCACTTACCGCTGTAAATAATGATTGACATGGATTAGCACTATGTCTGGTGATGCATGTGTTTGTTCATTCAATTGTAAAACTTTATACATGTATACAAATAGAATTTGTTAGGCTGCTGAACTAAGGCAAAGCCGAAGTATACCCAGCATGTTCCATAAAATACTTACAGGACTCCTGTAAAAAACATTAATAAACAAAATGTGTACTTCTCCCTTGCCAGTCTGTAATCACTGCAAGAAGTTCCACCAACAATAACATAACGTTATAATTAGACTAAATTAGGGAATACATTTCATTTTTTCTTATCTTGAATTAAATAAAATTAAAACTTCAAATAGTGATGTGGTTTAGTTATTTTATGTTTCGACAGCGTCATGCAAGAATCTGCGACACCACGGCAATTATCCGAGCAGATTGTTAAATTTTGCATTTCTGATTTATACAGGATATATTAAACATTTCAACCATTACTCACGAGATAGAGTTACTTATAGGTAAACCTTTGTTCATTTTTATTAGATTGAACTCTTCTGTTTTCTTAAAGTCAATAACTGAAAGCTAATCTCAATCCAACCTATGCCTATGATGAAACCTTTTCTTCATATAAAGTATATAATCAAAGAACAGCAATTAAACGGTGGCAAGAAGAAGGTAGCAAATTTAGCGTTTGTTTACCCGTGATGGTAAATATTAAGTGCTATGCATTTTCTTCCAGCTCCGTAGCAGGGGCAGCTCCATGGCTGGGCAAAAAAAAAAGCACATCCGGAAGGTTTTACAAAATAGAATTTCAGTTCCAAGATGTATCCTGCAATACCTTAAGAACATTCAAAACAAGTCACTGAAGTTCTTTATGAGGTTGAACATCCAAGGGAGCTGGGGAACTGCAAGACAAGCAGTTCAAGTCGACTCCTAATCTGAAGGCATGGTCTCCAGTTGTGACATGCAGCTGACCGCGGACTGACTGTCAACAGTGCCTGAAAGACAAGAACACCGCTCTTCATTCCCATGGACACAAGGGAGTAACGTTCTGATCATAGCTGCCCTTTATTGCATTGACTAACTTCTATCATTAAAATCATAATTTCACATTCATATGTCATTGCCCTTCATGATTGCTGCTATGCCAATTACTTGATATAGCTACTGCTCTAAATATTAGCCCTGAGTGAATAAACTACTCGCGCGATCACCGTGTTACTTAGCTATGCTGCAGTAAATATATTACCAAGGACAATAACTCACACTTATTACATTCATAATTTCGCATGCAAATTTATATAAAGTACCCTGAAAGTAGCAGCATCAAAAATCATTTGATTAAAGGTCCACTAGATTTGCGCCATCGAAATTCTGTTTACAATTTATACTAGTGGAATAGGGTCCAATTAATAACGAGGAAGTCATTTAGAGCATCAAACATACTTTAATATATTTTCCGGAGGGCATTAATAATTGCCATCTGAAGAAATTCAACGAATGACTAGCGTTTTGAAGAAGAATAAGAATATATTTCCATTCTGTTTGTGTGATCGCGTTCTAGTAATATGACTACTCAGCGCCAACTCTGCAAGCTGGTCAACTTCCACAGAACAGGTTATTGTAGCTGTACAATAGTTTACCTTCCTAACTATCTAAAAAATCATTCACGTGATCGTTCAATTACTTTTATCAGCGGTCGCATTCAGCTGTTGAACTTGGACGCGGCTGCGTGAAAATTTCGCTTTGGTGCGACGGGTCAAGAAACTGAGGTTTCTTAAAATATTTTTCAATCATTTTTTAATACAGAGGGCTTTCTGAAAAAGTAATAACAGATTGTTTAACACTAACACTAACGTAGCAAAATGAAGTGGTTGAATTTTCAAACTCTAGTGGACCTTTAAGGTCTATATGACCTTCTCATGACGTGTCTTGCTCGTCTTGGGGCTTGAAAGGTTCATTGTAAGTTCTGCTCCTTTGTATACTTGCAGTATCACCAGATTCATCTTGATCTTGAGATCCTAATTCATAGGATCTCCAGGAAGTCCAATCTTGATTGCTGGTCTAATTGCTACCACTGATGAGTCAGCCACTCCCTTGCTGTGGAGCTGAAAGAAAATGTATGGTACTTAATATTTACCACCACGGATAAACAGGCGCAAAATTTGTAACATTCTGCTTACCACCGTTCAATTGTTGTTCTCTGATTAGTTGCTTTAAATGAAGGGAAGGTGCAAATCGAGATTTGAATGAGATCAGCTTTATCGTTAGTTTGGCATAATGTTTTAGAATTTAGGTATTGGCTATATGCAAATGTGTTCAATTTAAAATAAAGAACAAATATTTAATTGTCAATAATTAACTCATGAAATAGCAATGGTTTAAATCTGTAATCTATTAATTTATTACAAATCCCAAAAAATCAACCCTCGACCGCGGACAATTGCCGTGTTGCCGCAGATCCTTGGACGACGCCACCACAGAACCTCAGGTAGCTAACCAACAAAATAATCATTTTCATTTTATATAATTAGGAACGGTAATTTAAATCATTTCGGAAAAGGGAGGATAGTTCCGGTCAGATGGAGACTTGTGCCGTGTTTACCGACTGGCAAGGCAGTCCTATTATGCTTTTCAGAGTTATACACTAGTTCTCCTGTAAGTATTTTATCAAACATCCGGAAATATTTAAGTTTTATCAAAGTTCGACAGCTTTTGCCTCCTTAAATATACAGTTTTTTATAATTGCCCAACACACATGTCGCAGCACATCTGTGTCAATATATACAATTAATTAGGCTTTGGACTTGGTTTTGTAATTTATACAAAGGAACTTAAAAACCTATTGTAAACATAATATTTTGGGCAATCTTGACTCCTGGAATTATAAACAAAGTTGGTAGCTAGCCATTCCGTGTGATAGTGGCTCAAATGCTCGAGTGGTCAGTACCTGACATACTTTGCGTTTTTTTTGGCCTAGCCTATATGAAGCATTGATCACAAAACAACCTTGCCACCAATAACAAGTTTATATTCTATGGTACAATGTTCTGTTAGATAATTTGAGTTATTTTTACACTTATTATAGCAATACTAGGATATAAAAGTGAAATGATTGATGCTTACCCATTTTAACTCGATTCCAGTAATGAATGACAACACTAGGGTGATTGTTGCCAACAGTCCTTTGGGTTAAGCTCCTATGCAAACTCTAAATCTATTTTTGTACTTATATGCTACCGTTCGTTGTTCCAACAGTTAGTCTCCAATGGTACGGTCTTTTTTGTTTTGGCACTATAACAATATGCGCTGTAAGTTGATGATACGTGTAGGGACAACAGCTGTTCTCTACACATCAAGGTTTCAGTTTAGTCAATACAATGCAAAAAATAGGGTTATATATGCTTGATACATATACTGTTGGAGTTCTTATATTAAAAAGTTTGAGTTGGTTATCTGGAAGTCTCTGGTATTCCATCAGTGCTTGGTATGGCAGGCTGCCACACAGATGGTTTATGTCAGGCAGTCCGCTAACACGTAAGCGTTGCCTTATCGATCGCATATGGCACTGCTTTCTGGTGTCATTTGAATTGTCCTGTTGCATTACTTCACGTGATGTTAGACATTTGGCATTTGTAGACATGGTATTAAATTAGTTGATGTATAGTAAATGTCTACTCAAATGATAAAGTTGTGCTCCGATCATGCAGGGTTTAATTGTAATGATATTTCGACTATTTGACTGTTCGAATATTTCGACAAATAGAGCGATGATTTATGACACATCTCACTTTTCACTGAGCAGCGTGTGTCATGTGACGATTTGGTGGGCATATGCGTCATCTAGACGCAAGCGGGTTGCTTTTGGCAAGGCAAAGTACTCAATATGCTACGTCCATTTTAAACACAAAACCTTACTGTTAACTATCTACCGTTTTGTAACCTTAGACTAATGTGAGGGTGAGGACAGCGCAGGATACTATCAACCACATTTGAGCGAACTAACTGTCGTTTCATTATCATGTCAATATACATTGCTAGCCTATCCCACACTATCAAAAATGCATATTTTTTGATAAAACACTTATATCAATCAAATTTTGATTACAAATCATCGCATCGGCCACTTTTTTCACTGTCCACGGATGTAACGCGGCACATTTTTTGCAATACCACCGACGATGAGCATTGTTACTGAAGGCGTCTTATTCTCTTTGATGCAGAGCATTGGTTCTTCATTCAAGACAAGAAATAAAGATCATGTGTCATCTTATACCGTTCGCACACAATGTTCAAAGTCCCGAAAGCCTTAAGACGTTTGAACGATGAGTCACACTCCTCGGGATTCCAGCCAATGAACACGCACTCTCCTGCGTGTTCATTGGCTGAAATCCCGAGGAGGCGTGACTCATCGCTCAAACATCGTAAGGCTTTCGGGACTTTGAACATCGTGTGCGGTGGTATCACTAATGAGCTAACATTACATTTTATATTTGAATCTTTGAACAAATCTTTTTCCTTTGGCAATGTTACCGGGTCCTTAAACGCTTGCTCAACAGAGAAGAGCAACTGTCGATCGTGAATGAAGATAGAATTACGTTTGTGTTATTTTCCGCGACTCTATTGACCACATAGAATAGTACAACACTGTGACAGTAACACGAATCAAAATAGCAAATTTCATCTCCGTACCATACAGCCATCTACAATAATCCATATATGAATGTCAATGCATTTCGAATATATTAACTTTGTCCGGCAGAGGTGACACCACAGGTGCGCATTTTGGTCAACGCTGTTGTAACCGACTGTAAACAAATGAACAGATGCAACTCATTCTCTTCATATAGGCGATACTCACGTTGAGCACCAATTAATTCCGATTACTCTCAACGATGTCCGGGAGTTACGATCGTGCAATCACAGTTTTTAGTCCAGATGGGCATCTTTTCCAAGTAGAATATGCTCAGGAAGCTGTTAAAAAAGGATCTACTGCGGTAAGCATTTGAAACAATTCGATAAGTTTTATTATAACAATAAATACTAACAACCGTCATCAGCATAGCAGTACAATTGAGACCTTCACTTCAACCTATTGTTACAATGATGTACAGAACTTACCACTGAGAATTGCAGCGCAATTTTTCCACACTAAAGTGGAAAAATGATGCTGCACAACTTGTTCCATCCCACTGATGTGTTCAGAATTCTTGCTATTGCCTTAACAATGACTGGGAAGTAGGTGCATCACAGGAGCCGTGTTGCAATAAGGATTTATTAGAAACTCTTCTCTAATCAGACGGTGAAGTCTCTCACTGATTCTTTCTATTTCAGACCTGAAATTGACATCAGTTTGCTGTGTCAATAGAATGAATAATTGTGATCTGGTTGAGAGCAATCATAGCTTGTCACATCATTGTTATGGTTTATGGAGGAACTGGGCACTGAGGACTAGTTGCTGTTAACCTGCAATGATGTTGGGAGGTAGATTGTTGTAACTTACATTGTCAATGTTTTAATGCTTGACTTTTAGTCAGAGCTCTTTCCTTGGACTGCTTCTGTTCTAAATTGATTGCATCTCCAGTGGTTTTGCATGCTAATTCAAGGCCATTTTAGACAACTACAATTTGACATGAGTTGATCACATAAAGACACAGAGTCAGCAATTCACAGTGCCACTTCATGTGGATACAATTGACTGTTGCCAGGTCCTGGAATCTAGAATTGAATATTGTCATAAGTGTTTTGCAGTGCTTATTTAGAGGTTGCATTGGTTTTAATGCTCAGATTTCAGTTTACCAGCACTTCTTGTAAGGGAGAGCATTGTAAATGTCATACCACATAATAAATGTAATGTCAGTGTGGATACTAGTCTCAGATTCCACTATCATATTTTCATTGTGGCTGCTAAGGCTGGTGGGTTACAAACTTTTTCAAGATCAACTGTCTGCAGGTCCCAGAATTGTACTCTGCCTTTTTACATTTATCATATCAATCCATTTATTGAGTATGCATTCTGCATTTGGGATGCTGGTTATTCTATGGACTGCAGGCTGCTTGAATCAGTTTAGCACCAGGGTAGAGAAAGTACTCGTACAAAACATGCGCGCAACTCCGCTGAAATTTTGCTTACAACTACGCAAAGATGTTGTTGTTATTAACTGTGTCGTATAGGCTATCATTAAAATATAAGAATTTATTGATGAACTACGCTGACTTTACGCAGAAATGGCACTTAAATTTGTCTCATCACTTAGCTCTGCTGCAAGATTATGAACTTTGGGACATTGCAAAGCTGCGCGTCCTCCAGCGTTGCGTTTCATAATTCAGGCTAGAATGGATGCTCTTTTGCCAGTGTTTCCTTTTTTGAGTAAAATACCCTATTCTGGGGTAATCAAGCCACTCGAAGGGTAGTGTCTAGGGCGGTGCAATCAGAGCGGATTTCTATGGTAATCAAGCCAGTCCTCTATAGTCTACCTTAGGGTACAAACAAGGGTAATTTAAAGATGTATGGCTTCTGAATAAAAAGGATTTGCTGCTCTCATAAAACTGCAATCATATGTCAAACAGCTTGGTTTGATCTAAATTGCAAGAAATTTTTCATGTTGAATTGTGACAATAAGGCAAGAATGGCAATTTTGTTGATGGTCCAATGACTTCTGCTCCCTCAAGTTGTCCAGACAGAATTCTGTCAAGTACAATTTCTAACATAGAGGCGAGAATAGCATCCTTTGTGATGGTCAGATAACTTTTGTTCACTCAAAGTTTCCAGTTATTCATCTCTCAATCAATGTGAATATTTTAATTATTAACTGTCACACCTTTAATAGCCATTGCCTACTGTGGTTCTCTTTCCAAGTAGAATTTGCTATTTGAATTGAACTGTGTTGGCTTCATCTAACTCTGGTAAGAATAAAACAGTTCAACTTTGATAGATTGATCACTGTGTGGACATTAGCTTTAACTTTACTGCTTGTCACCAAATATATGTTGCATGTGTGTCAGTTGAATTAAGCAGCTCCATGCAAGAGAGGTTGGTTCAGTGCATGTTTAGTTGGTCACCTATTAGCTGCGGTATGGTCTAGTACCGTTAGCAATTGTTTCTTATCACCAGGAACATTTCACGGACAGTTTTCGTCTTGCAATGCATTTATCATGTTTTTTTGCTCTGCAAGCAGCTGTGATTTTATGTTAGATAGAATCATTCACTGAATATTAGATGTATTTAACATGATCAGTCCATTACATAAGTAAGAGCACATGATATTTCTAATAGAAAATTATGAGTTGTTCGAAACTCAATGACCTTATCTGAGTGCATTGTTTGTAATATATACAGTTTTTATATTTTATTTGCTGTCTGGGGTAATTGAGTACTTTCTGAAAGCTAGGGCGCAAAAAAATTGCTCCTGGTAATCCTGCACGGTTAAGCGCTCATTGTTGTTCAGTACCTTGACTGCAGCGTAAGTGAGAAGGCGTGTGCTGCTCCACAACTAAGCATATACACTTCGCCGCCCCTGCTCAACCCAGAGTTATTGCATCTATGCAAAACTCCGCAGCATAAGCTGTTGATTATATGCAACTCTGTGGATGATCAATTTTCCTTTACCTCTGTGAGGATCACTATTTAGAGTAACTCTGATCTGCATTGGACAGTTCAGCAAAGATGAATCAGAAACATTGATTGATTTTTTGTTATAGACAATTTTTTTTTGTTGTGCCTGAATTTGTTTCCTGTTAAGGGTCCACTATTGAAGGTAAACCTTATAAAAGAATGAAAAATGTTATGTGCTAGATATGTTTACATTTAACTACTCCAAAAATTTGTACTAGGTGTCATTTCCTCCTCTTTTTCTGCTGACCTCAGTAGGTCTTTCAGTCTCTTGCCTTTGCAGCCTCCTCCAGCAGCACCACAGACCAGTAAGAGCAACAGAGTTGGGAGAGGCCAGCACAGCCATGCACATCAGTTTAATATTGAGAACAGATATGTGAACACACAGTTAGGAACTGGAAGTAGTGTGAACTGTTGGCTATCATATCAATAAACAGTATGAATGACAGGAAAAGGGAAAATAAAGTTATAACATAAATATTTCACAGTACAGTGTACAACACAGGGAGATGCAACACACCCAGACACACCCACAGATCCACCACAACAACAACAATAAGACACAGAAACCCATGCACATGTAGAAAAGTAAAAGAAAAAAAATAGCTGCATGCAGAGATTGAGATCTGGCAGGTAGATCCCAAGGTTACAAGATCAACATGAGAAAGAAGAATCCCCCTAAAGCTAAACACACTTAAACAGAACATTACCCAGAAATTTTGCCAGCAACTTCTTGAATGCAGCCAGGGAATTCAACTCCACAAAACTTTGAAGGCTGTTTCACAACTGAACACTTCATGCTACAAAGAATCTTTTCTTGATGTCAGTATTACAAGCTGGCATCAAAAGCTTACAGGGATGTCCTTGTATTTTCACATATGGAGCTCCCTAAAAAGACACCCCAAGGTCAACACCACCAGCCAACCCATCAATGATCCTCCAGTATTTAATAAGGTGTGCCCTGAGAAACCTTCTCCTTATAGTAAATAAGTAAAGTTGCTCCAGTTCCAAACTGGAAATGTCCAATGCGTATCAGAGTTACTCTAAATAGTGATACTCACGGAGCTATGGAAAATTGATCAACTACAGAGTTGTATATATATAATTAACAGATCACGTTGCAGAGTTTAGTATAGACGCAATAACTCAAGGGAGTTGTTGAGCGGGAGGAAGGGAAGTGTATATGCGTAGTTGTGGAGCAGCACTCCCTCTAACTTATGCTGCAGTCGAGATACTGAACTACAACGTTTGCAAAACCGTGCAGGGTTTCGACGAGTAGAATTTTTTGCTCCCTAGATTTCAGAAAGTACTCAATTACCCCAGACAACAAATAAAGTACTAAAACTGTAGATATTAAGAACAATGCACTCAGAAAAGGTTATTGTTTTTTTTTACAAGTCATAAGTCACTTGAAAATATCATGTGCTCATACATACGTAACAGACTTATCTTGTTGAATACATCTACTATTCAGTGAATGATTCTATCTAACTTGAAATTACAGCTGATTGTAGTGCAAAACATGATAAATGCATTGCAAGAAGAAAACTAGGTGAAATGTTGAGCCATTGTACCCAGCAGACATAAGCATCATGATGTTGGTGCATGAATTGTGGGGACAACTGCAAGACAGCATGGAAATCCTCATAAGTGTGTGTTTAATTTAGGTTCCAGCATCTTTTGTGATTTTCTGAGCCGGCACATGTTGGTGGGCACCTGGGGTCTTAGGCTGGCACTGACTGGGCCTCTTCCACTGCAAAAGGAGCTAAGGTTGAGCAACAACAACTGGGCTGCAAAGACTCAGTTGCACAAACACTTTTCACTCTGCCATATAAAGGAGTGCTGAGACCCACCCAGGCCAGTAACTTGGCAACTTTGAAAGGAGCACAACATTGCTCACCACATCAAATGCTAATATCAAGTCAAGCATTATGACATCCATCCACAGTATGTCCCTTGTCAATCCACTTCCTGACCTAACCGTAGGTCAACAGCAATTGATCCTCAGTGCTCCTTCCTAGCCTGGTGTTTTTCAACCAAAGCACATGGTCTTGTGTGTGCCCAGCCTTCTAAAGGTGATGATCAGTGACTCCCAAAGCCATACAAATGAGATGACAAAACATTGATGGGTAGTCGTGAGGCCACCATGAAGAGTGACACAAGTGAGTTGTGACAGTCATAATATGACATTCACTTTGATTTGGTTACAAAAAAAAGTTGGCTGCAAGTCAAACTCGATAATCAAGTGTGGTTAAGTCACTTGATCAATGCTATCTTATGTAGAATAATTGTTGTTGAAATGAATTTGCATCATGTTCTGAGATTTAGAGCTTTAATTTTCTGAAAATATTAACAATACATTTCAGAAATGATTTAGTCAGGAATTAACATGCTTCTCCTGAACAATTTGCCAAATGCTTTGTAAAACAATGTTACCTATTTTAACCAGCTATGTTCAGATTTAGTCCTTTCTCTGTTGATTTTAAACTATCAGAGTGTGCATATTATTCCGGTTCTGTGTCCTGGCCTTATGGCTACCAAATAATTTTTATTTATTTAATATAAAATGACTCAAAGAAAGTATTGAATTGAGCTGTTCTAAGCACTAAATTTTGTATATATTTTCAACAGGTTGGAGTTAAAGGCAATGGGGTCGTTGTGCTGGCTGTGGAGAAGAAGTCTGTTCCAAAGTTGCAAGAGGAAAGAACTGTTCGCAAGATCTGCCTATTAGATGATCATGTTGTCATGGCTTTTGCAGGTAACACTGAACACCCTTAACACTGAGCTGCTTGCTAACTTGTCCTTTCAGCATCACATATTCACATGCATAATTTCATCTTGAACATATGTTCCAATCCTTTGCTAGCTTCTCATGTTTGCACTGTAGCTATATTTTTCATGATAGCTTATAGCTATATTCTGAGTCCAACTTAATTTCTTGAATGAGAGAGTAGCATTTACTGTACACATTTTATGTGCACTACGGTTTGAGCATTGCCAGTTGCTTACCCTAAATTGGATGGATGATGCAAAAAGTTCATAGTGTCTTCAGCTTGGGCAAGACAGTGCTACATATATAAGTAAAGGTAAACATAGAAAAATATTTTGAAAGCCCCCGATAATTGTGTAAATTGAGCTGGTTGGGTGCCGAGCAGAATGCGGTGACAGGACCTTTCTTATGATGCAGTAATTTGTGCGGGTGAATGTTTCTGGGTCTTGTGTAACCAAAACTTGCTTGACCTCACATTGCGATCCTGCAGACCTGTTGCAAAAGTTGACGAGGATGAACCTCTAGATAATGTCTCTGTAATTTGAGGCTGATCATGACACATCATGATGTACAAAATATTAGTGACATTGTGTCTTGACAATAGAGATGCTTACAACTCTGCAACCATAACGAATCTTGAACCTCTTTTGATCATTTTAAACAATCCACTACGCATCTCAACCGATGCTTTCCATTTCACTTGTAAAATCCTTGAACATGCTAACAAATGAATTGATGTATCCTTTTTAATAAGATAAAATCTTCCTACATTACTATTTTAAGACTAGGAGCCTAATCAGCCACCCAGCCTTTGACCACATCACCAACATTTCTGAAGAATGCATCTACAACCAAAATGTACTTCTATAAATGCCCACCTATCTCCCTACACATGGACAACATAACTACAGTAGACATTTCTGTCAAGGCTATCAGGCTTTCATTCTCACCTAATTCTTTGAATTAGTGTTCCTACTTGGATGATCAACCCACCTCCAGTCAACCAAGATCTTACAAATATACCTAAAAGCAACTTCTCCAACCAATATGTGTTGACAATTTTCTAAATTGCTCACATTTAACATATCACTTCTGCAACCTCCCAAAGCTGCAACAGCCCCACGAGCAGGGCATGTATGGCAGTATACCACAGCCTGCCTGCAGTAAAAAATAAGAAGGCCAAAAAACTAGCATGACACTGAGCAAAATGCGCTTAGTGGGTCAACAAGAAATAACACTGAAGACTCATCAATTGTGCACAACTGTCAAAAATAAATAAAACATCAAACTCAAACTAATTGGTTCTAGGAAAATCTTTGCACCACCTCCCCAACTTCTTAGCCAAGACTCTCTTGAAGCCTTGCAGGAAAAGCATAGCACCACATCACAAGGTTGTTGGTTTCAAACTTGAACTCAGCAAGGAGCACAGAAGAATTTGCTATTATAATCCATTTGACAGCAAGGAACCGCCAGCTTGAAAGTACGACCAATTGTGCCAATATCTGAAGCTCACTCAAACAGTGCAGACAGACTGGAATCCTCAGAACAATTAACATAATATAGCACTTTGTCTGTCAATTCCAAACGCAACAATCTCCACTTGATGGAAAAGGATAGCAGAGCTCTGAGATGCTCACTCTAGTCCATTTCTCCCAGCCCATTAATCACCCTGGTCCAACACCTCTGAACAGACTATAGTAGTCTCAATCGCCAAAATATGCTTTGATCCAATAATTAAAAATAAGTTTTATACAAGTATTGAACAGACATCATGAAAGCCAAAAATCTGTTGACAGAGCTAAGCAAACTTTGCCAGAATTGAAGCCTCTTGGACAGCATTCTTCATATGGAGATGAAACTGCCACCTTGAGTCAACAAACACTCCTAAGCCCTTGCATCAGCCAGCTACTCCATATCTAGATGACCCTTGTCAAAACTCATTCAAATGCACTTTGTGTTCACTGTGAGATTATGTAAATGACAATGACACAGATTGCACCAAATTCAGATCTCTGCAACAAAGATACTTATGTATTGCTTGTAGCTATATCCTGAAGCAAAACTCAAATACAGTTTGAAGTTGTTAGTAAAAGCCTTCCACCTACACACCACACCTGCTACAACATGATTACTGTACAATAGAAATGAGTGTACACTCCACTAGTCCCCTCATGGGATTTACTGACAACTGCTTCACCAAAATACTCGTTCATCTTTCAATCTGAAAACTGCAAATCCATTCCACCAATCCATCAGAAATACCAAGCACATAGCTAAATCACTTTGAACAACTCACCCACTCACACATTTTTCAACCCCAACACCCAAAAGACTTTGCCATATGTCTCATTCTGCTCTCCCACACTCCCTCTTGACTTTATGGGCTGTCCATCTAGACATGTCCTCTGACCACGTCACAGACAATTACCAATTTTGATCACCAATCCACATTGATCCCTCTGTACATTTTGTCACTACTAGAGAGCAGATGTCAATAGTATCTGCTGTACACATCTTTGAAAACATTTGATACACATCCCTTGTCACAGTGAGATAGTCACAAAACATTTCAGCAGCATGTGTCACCAAGCAGAGAAACAACACATACCTGCAGGGTTTGTCCATGGCTTCAATCCAATTTCTTGGCCCAAATTAGGCATAAAATTCACCAACAACAGAAGCATACTATTCAAGCCCCTAAGTCTGAAATAGATGCAGACATTCGGGAGCAATAGACAAACATGTGGGTAGAATGTGCTGGCATACACCAACTTACACACCTTACCATCAAATTATGTCAACTCAGCAGGAGCCTCAACAATAAAATTACAAATCACATATTCACATTAAGTAATCCTTCCCCCTTATATTCATACCATACCATCATATCAACAACAAGTAGATGAACTCAACAAATACTATGCAAACATTAGCCACCTACCACACCATCCAGACAACAGGAGGATACTGAAACAGTTACACAAATTGCAGATTGACCCGACCACTCTCATTACACCAGTCATGACCATAGCCCTCATCAGCCAGACCAAAGACTAATCTGCCACGAGCTCTTACGCCATATCATACATTCATTTTTTTGATCACACAGTTCCACACACAATCAGGATTAAGACATCTGTGACCTTCCATTCTACACAATACTATACCCAACACCTGGAAATGAGCAAAGATCATGCCCATTCTAAAGCCCAACAAAGCCCCTACAGACAGACCTATTTTTCTCCTTCCAAATCCTTCACAAATTTTGGAATGACTGGCTCTAAACAAAATTAATGCCCAAATACCCCTCTACCCTATGCAACACAATTTCAGGGCACAACACTCCACATCCACACACCTCACCAACCTCCTTCAGAATATTCATGAAGGCCTGAATCAAAAGAAGTCGGTGCAACACACCCTATTACCTATGTGCCATTGACCTTAGTAAGACCAATAACACAGTACCAAGACACATCCTCATGAACAAAATACGTAACACACACCCATCCAGACTACAACAAGTGGCTTGCTAATTTTTTTTCAGGCAGACTTGCAGACAGTCTACTATTCAAGTGATCTCGAATTTGACACTCGTCAATGGTGTCCCACGAACTTCTGTCCTTTCTCCCTCCATTTTCAATTTCTTCATGCGCGATCTGCTCATACCAACAGAACCCAACACCTTCATCATCTCATAAGCATATGACCTTGCAACAAACACCACTAACACGGAACTGAAGCTGCACACCTTCTGCTGTACCTGAACTTTCCTTATGACTGTCTGCTGAACAACAGAATGACTACAACAAGTACTCCCTCACACTGGATAAGTGAACACTGCATCCACCATCATGTCATGCTCTACAACACACCTAAAACTATCCTTGGAGCAACTTATGACATTTACACCTCACATAAACATCAGCACTGAAGTCAAACCTTCACAGAACGTGTCCCGGGCGCCTATCACAACAACGTACGGCTACTTTTAGGAATCAATTACAAAACTAAACAAATAACTCGTCGGACATATCATTTCCTTGGCGAACACCTCCTGGTCCTCTGACCTTGCTAACACTCAATAATTCTCTACAAAGAAGCAAAACACTGCTTTAAACATCGCAATGGGCTGTACACAGACTACCACCATTCCCCATCTGCATAAGGAAACTAAGGTCCTCCCTGTCGAATATCTGAAATGAGAGGCACAATTATTGAACCGAATTGTGAACCCAGCCCATCCCTGCCACCAACTATTGAACCCATGTCTAAGCCCACCAAAATTTACGTAAAACACAGGCAGCACACATCCGCTCTATACTCTACTAGTTCAAGCCCTATAGTCAACTCATCTAAGCACAAATGGATACGCACACTTCATAGCCCGTGCATTTGATGACCATAGTCAACACGAACCTACAGAGTCACTCCACTGAGGTGGACGTGGTGGAGTCAAGGTTGCCTAGGGGTGATAAGTTCATCTGTCAAGGCAAGGGTTGTAGCGGGTATATACCTGGGTACATACCAATTTACCCACCTTTTTATTGATGTCCTATTAGGTTCTAGTTTTTTGGTGGTTATTTGGAAGTCAACCTAAAATTACTACTTAATATACCTTTTTGAAAATCTATTTGGAAATGAAGTATATTTTTTCAATATTGTTTTTCAATGTTGTACGTCATATTTCCCTTAATTAGTTCAGATGTTACTTTGGGTTCCAGACTCTCGAGTAGCTATTTACTAAGTTACTTTACTAAGAGTAGTTAATTGTAATATCATAAGTTGAAGTAAGTAATACTATTATTTTTTAATTGTAATGGACATTTCATGAACAAAATGCTTGCAAGGCACTAGCCTACAGTAATTATGATGACCAATCATTTTGATTACTCAATTCCCAACAAAAATGTAAAGAAAAAAATCTTCAATGGTAACTCTGTAGCTACTATTAGTTATTATTAATTATGACGTCACATTTGTGGCCCCCACCTCACCTACAGCTATACCTATCGTCTTATGTTTTGATGAGTTACATTTTTTTAATCAATGGAATGTTAATACTTGTATTCAAGTACAGAATTACAGGTCTATAAAAATACATTACATTTACTTTACAAGTAGCTAACAACTGAAGATGTTACCACAACATAGGTATTATAAACAAATATAATACTCCTATGTATTAAGTTTGTAGCAGACTGCATATATATAAATATATATATGTATATATATATATAATATATGTATTTATATATATGTATATATGTATATGTATATATATATAATGTATGTATTTATATATATGTATATATGTATATGTATATATATATAATATATGTATTTATATATATATATATATATAGCTATATAATATATGTATTTATATATATATATATATGTATATGTATGGAGCTATGTATATATATAT
>SDVV010008647.1:0-17110 GCA_016164225.1 Gammarus roeselii | reverse complement strand
GTTGGAGGACAGAGTGGATTCGCGTGTTCTGAGATAGTTCGGGCACATGGAGAGGATGGATGAAGGGAGATTGGTGAAAAGGGTGATGAATGCGGAGGAGAGTGGTTGCTGGCCTAGAGGTAGACCGAAGTTTGGGTGGATGGATGGTCTGAAGCAGGCGTTGGGAAGGAGAGACATGAATGTGGAGGTGGCGAGAGAGCGTGCAATGAACAGGCGTGAGTGGAGAATGGTTGTAAATGGTTGATTTTGACGCTGCTCTGATGTGCTTTCCCGCCCTTGGCATCCCGTTGTCGGGATGGTCGTAGGTGATGGGACCCGGCCATTATGACGCGGCGAGGGTAAACCAGTGAAAACTGCCGGGCCCTGCTGCTGACGACGGGTCCTCGGACTGCACTCGTGACCCAGAGTGTATGTTGAGGGAGTACCGGCCGGACCCTTTAGCACAAAAGGGCTAAGTTGTGTGAGTGTGAGGGTGTGAGGTGCGCTTTGCCGTCGACCACCCCTCTTTCTGGGGGATGCGGCCTAGTGTTTGTATCTGTATTTTAAGGTCGGAATCGAACAACAGGGCCAACATATGGACAGCGTCCATTTGTATTGTGTTATCTTCGTTTGGGCTGTTATACAAGAGTCGTATATTTATGATGGGATGTTCTTGCGATAATACCTGTTTTTTTTCACAAATATGCTATTAGTATATGCAGCCCCTGAGTTTTTTTTTATTAAGTATGCTATTAGTGTATGCACAGTGCTGTCCTACTTTTGTCGGACCTCAAAGTCTATTAGCCATTTAACACAATTGCTAGACCCCATATTTTGAACCTTTGAGAAGCAGATTTGCCTAATTACATTAGGGTTCTTGTATAAAGATTATAGAACAGCTGATGTGGTTATGCCTGGCTTCTCAGCCCTTCATTTTGAACCGGTTTTGTTGCAAACTATAAACTTTTTTGCCAGTACCGCAGTCTACTGTGCTTTCATTCTTTTTTCTCTGCGACTCCTATGTCTGCTAACACTGCCCTTTTCATACATTTGCTTAACAGCTCACTTAATCTCCCTATCCTTCTAACCGCCGGCCCCTCCCCTCCCGCAGTGCCTGGAGATCCCCATAGTTTACGAGGCGTATGACACCGGGGACTACTCCCCCGAATGCGAGTTTCCCCCCCGGCCCAACCTTCAGGTAGCGACGGGAGGCGGCACCCCCCTCTCCCCCCACCACCTGGCACCCTCCGCCAACACCACAAGGCCACCCAACACCTCCACCACCACCACCACCACCAACAACAACAACTCCACTCACTCATCCAACACCAGTAACAAAAAGGCAGGAGTAGGTGGCCTCATCAAGTGGTGCTTGGCAGTATCGTTACCAGTGTTGTTGGTGTTCATGATGAATGTTGCCACCTGCGGTGCTGCGTTGCCGTGTTCATAGACGTTTGTTACACCACTCTCAGTAGTTTGTTTTCCCTGCCGGTGGTCGTATAAGACTTGTCAGTTCTCGGTGATTGCAATCGCATCCTCTTTAGTTTCTTTCGTTTGTGCTTGTGTTTGCTGTCCGTGACCCAGACAATTATTAGCTCTTTGCCTATCAAGTGACTCGCCGGTGTACAAAAAATTGATGCAAATAAATAGCGAGTTCCTTATTGAAGTTTTAGGTATTGGTAAATTTAAAACTTCATGAAGAAGGTTTTGTCCCTCAAATTTTTTTTTCTTCACCTCCCTCAATTGAAATGTATCTAATGTTCAATTTCTTCTCTAAACTCGACCACCAAATTTATCCTCTCCATGCACAAAGCGGCATCTCATAACTTTGCTACTTATTAAAATTGGTCATAGAAGGAGTTGCAGCCTGCCTGGTAACATTTCCTTGCATGCATCGTGATCATCAAGTAGCAGTCATGGCTTCAATACACATCACGGGTTAGAAGTTCGGACTTTGTTGTGTTATTGCGCGGTGAACATCCAATAGCTTATTAAACCCATGCTCTCAAAAAAGCATTATGACGGATGCTGGTCAAGTTGAACGTTATCGGCCTAACTTGCTTGGTTAGTTGTAGCAGGCTATGCTTCACTTGGTGTTGGTTGTTACTTCCTCTGAGTGGTCTCTAGATACAGCATTATGGAGGTCCTGAAACTGGGATCAAAAATGTTCACGACTGCAGTAACAACCAAATTTTCACTTTCACGAACACGATAGTAATCATTTTTGAACCCGAATAGAGAGGGAGTTGTTTGTGAGAAGAAGAGTATTTTACGACGAAGGCTTTCTATTGCACTGGATTCTATGCCCTTCATGCACATGGACTCCTGGTAGCTATACTGTGACGGCTCAAATGAATATGTCTTGCTGCCCTAAATTGATATTTGTGGAAATTGCAATACAGTTACTTGGTGAACCACATGACCTGGGAGTATTTAGTGGTTATATCGTAATGTTCTTACGTGTCTGTTTAGTAAAACATGAGTTGTATGTTTATAAACACCTTTGAGCTGTGATTACTGTTACTCGATGGTTTTTATTTGTATCCGCGGGACGGTTTTGAACATTGATCCGTCTGTTAGTCTTTCTGTCCTATTGTAATGCTCGGACAAAAATCGTATCTCCTCGTACAGTTTGTTTGCGTTTCAACCTTAACGGAGAGAGGTAATTGTTTTACACAGGAGAGATCATCCCGTTGTGGCGCACGATGTCTGCTTTATAATCTTCTTTTAAAAGACTTGGGTAATAACTTTTGCATTTCATTTTTAAACTTTCTCAAATTGTGCTGTGATGAGGCCTGTTGCACCTGCAATCTTCCCTGCGGCGCCTGCCACGTGAGCATGCTTCATTTGTTAGTCCTAAGAGGACGCTGTATGGTTTGCCCTCCATCAGAGACGTCTCCTCAATGGGCCGGAAGCAGTGAACAGCGTTTAGTCTGGTAGTAACCATCAGTCGCCACAGGTCTCCTCTCTGATTGGCCTACTCAATCTCTAATGCACTCCACTTCACGGCCTCCGGTCCCGACCTGACCAAGGCATGAGAGTCATTGTAATAAGGCCTTACAACTATGAAAGGGAACTACTTTACCGAGGATGTAACGTTTCGGTCTTATAAATATTACTTAAACCAGCTTGTTGTCAAAGTCATGAACTATCTCTTGGTTTTCCGTCGAAATTATGAGCTTGCCTTAAGTGGAGAGCTTCTAAGACTCGTGATCTAAACACTCTTTGCGCCTGATACCTTAGCCTTCTCCTTTGATGGTATTCGTTGCAACAATGATGATTGGGTTTGTGTACCTTTCTCTTCTCACCTGAATGATTCCTGACGTTGTTTGAACCCTCATATAATCTGATATTCTCATCCATTGATGGTAGTCATAGCAACGATAATGATTTTGTTTGTGCAAATTTCCCATCACACCTTCTGAATGATTCCTCAGATTATCTGAACCCTCATCTAATCTGATATTGTAGCTACTCCCATACACCCTCTTTCACGTGTTCATTACCTGCTCGCCATTCTCTCTAATTAATGTAGATAGTGAAGAGTGCTCTCTTCACTGTAGACGATGACCCCCTCATCTCCAACAGCTGAGCGGACAAGCGTTCCACACTGTCTCAATCTGGAAGTTTTCAATGGACGTTCTATAATTTGTTAAGGACACATTTGTGACCTCTCTCTATATCCCTATAAACAGTAGTGACCTAAGCATGCCGTGAGTCGAAACAATTCCGAGACTGAAGATGATTCGTCGATGACTTGATGCAACGCTGGCTGCTGGTTTGACGTTCGGTGCCAGAAGGACATTGACTCTAGTGCACTAGAAAGACGTGACACTCTAATCTTATCTATAATTTGTTAAGCATACATGATGTAATCCACACTAAACGTTCATTTTGCTGACTAGTGTTAGCTTAATGATCTGAGTTAACTGAGCACTCGCCTGCTCTGTTGACTACAGCAGTCGTGAACGCTTGCCCGCTTACCGTTGTTGAGGCTAATACGTAACTGGTAATATAGGACACACTTGAACGAACCTTAAGGAAATAGACCAAGGATTTATAATGTTACGTTTTGCCTGCTAGTTTGTAGAATGGTGATATACTTGTAGCGTTGACAAAGTGTTCCTGAATGAGACATCACGTCTGAATTTGTGTCTTGCATACGTATATATTCATATATATTTATAAATCTATTTTATGTACAATTGTACATTCATCTACAATGACAGAAACTTTTGACTTGAAACTATTGGTGTTAATTGCCTTGACTCAATGATTCGGAGTAAACACCGCTCGAAGCATTTACAGCTTCATTGTAGTATTTCGTTACTGGATCACTGACAAATTTGTTGCTCGCACTGAAATTAATGTTGAATTGCTACGTGTGTGAATTAACCATAGAGCTTTTTCACTGACGAATCGTTTTATTGAGCTGATTTTTTTTATCTTCCACTTTGATATAGCATTATTTATAATTCTAGTGAACTGAATCCGTTTGAATCTGGCTACCTTTAAGAAGGGTCAACAACTCAGAAGATCAACCTGCAGAAATGTTCAATACTCACAGCTGTAATGGCTTTTCATCTCTTTTTTTTTTCTTCAGATTTGAAAGTTCAGAAAATTATTCGAAAGAACAACCATCTTTTCTTTCACAACTAATCACCTAATCTCCCGTCCTATCCTTCAACCCCCCTCTCCGCCCCAGCAAGCGTCCCTGGACTACTTCGTGAACATTCACGTGCGGGGCGGTGTGCAGAAGAAGCCACCTGGTTACCAGGCCGAGCTGGTTTGCCTCACGCCCTGGGTCAACGGAGAGCAACCTGGACAGATAACTTCTGTCTCTATCAACTCATCATACGGCCTGTGAGTGGACAGACAGGAATGGTTGGGGTGACGAAGGACCATTTCAGGGTGTCGGGGCTTTTCAGAACTGCATCATGGCGTACAGTACAAATAGGAAAGCGTTTGCAGATACAGTCACTATGCCGATTCCCTCAGGGAGGGCAGTGGCCGACGGCAACGAGCACCTCACACTTCTGTCGTACACTCACACTAACTTAACCCTTTTGCGTTAAAGGGTCCGGCAGAGAGACCCCGCGACACACTCGAGGACAGAAGTGCGGTCCGAGGTCAGTGTCAACAGCAGGGCCTGACACTATAACTGGTTTATCCTTGCTGCGACCGAGTAACTGGACAAACGCCACAAACCATCCCCTCTCCCCACGACCATCCCGTTTCTCAACGAGATGCCGAGGCTCGGAAAACACATCAGGGTAGCGTCAAACTCATTTATTCAGAACCATTTTCCCCTCACGCCTATCCATTGCACACTTTCTCGCTACCTCCTCACTTATGTCTCTCCTTCATAACGCCTGCTTCGCGCCTTTCAACTACCCAAACTTCGGTCTATCTGAAAGCCTATGTCCACTCACCTGCTCCTTCATCACCTTTTTCACCAATCTCCCATCATTTTTCCTCACCATGAGCCCGAACCATCTAAAACACGTGAATCTACTATGTGCTCTACAAGTATGCAATTTTTCATGATGGGTTCTAACTCACAAATTGATCAACCCTTGGAATCACCATGCAACAAATAACTTTTCCCGAAATTCCAATAGTAAAGGTTGTTGTGTGTAAAATCCTAAAAAAAATTAGACCATCGTCTCCTCTCTGTTTACAAATTATCATGTCATGCAATGCGTTATTTGGAAGCTCATTTGAAGTACTGCATCTACTCAACAGTTTCATTCGAATTAGAGAACAATGTATTTGTGTTCATTTTTATTTGTATCTCCTCTTTTTTTGAGCTATCATGATGAACAATGCGTCAAATTGATACGTTAATGAAGTATTTCAAGTAAACGACACGTTTCCTTTCAAATTCGAGTTCAAAAAGTTTTGTAATTTGATTTTGGAAAATTCAAAATATAAAAGAAATTACTTTGTCTCCAGTACTGCTATAAAGTAGCTTCTTCAATTCAATTAAGATTTCTCTTCAAAACATATATATATATTTGAACTTTGAAATCAATTTAACTGACTGTATATTTTTTCAAGTTACTTCTCGTTGCAGCTGTCTAAAGTAAATTCACCTTCTGGTATATGTAATCAATGTGACTCCTGACGGGAAAAGTGCTATCGGAATTTAGGCGGGCATTCTAATTTTCCTGATTAAATGTGGTTGACAAATCAGTTTGATTGGTTTAAGTTACAGATGATGGTCATACCCCTGAGGCGGACTATGTTGAGCCTACATTAATGGAGGAGGCGTCGATACTCGTGGTACTATCATCTGATGTTGCAGCCAGAAAGCGAGCCATGTTTCTTGTTTCAGAATTGCGTATGGCAACGAGAATGGTCTGGTGATCGTGGACTACATCCAGAACATGTGCCTCCTCAATATGGGCACCCCGGAGCTGTACGGGGCCGCTGACCCCTACCAGAGGGTTCCGCGGTCGCCCAAGAAGGCAGACTCTAAAGACAAAGACGACGACAGAGACCGCTCACCCTCCTCTGATCAGGTAAATTGACTCCCTCACATCTCTTCCTTCCATGTGTATTTTTTAATAACAATATTTTATATGGTAATGGAACCGCAATGATATACTTGTGTATCTTTGACATACCTTCTTAGCCATGTGAAACTATTCCGTGTCTCTTTCCTAGCATACATGCTGCAGGTGTCTTGGGGTACTCTTTAATGCGTTTAGCTCCCAGCTATCACAACAGGTTACACTCGACCACAAAACCAACAACCAATCATTCGCTGCGATACCCCACAACCATCGACTGTTTCATTTGCTTGGTATGCAGTAATGTGATGCTAGACGGGGATGTGTTGTGATGTGGATGTTGTAGTGCTGCCTGCATCGACGACTGTAGCTCATAGGTCCTTAGATGGTGGAGGCAGTGTTGACCAGCCGATGGAAGGAGGTGGTTACTTAGTGTGATATCCGTATGCTGTTCCTCGAGTGTTCATCCATGTGTCCGAGTGCACTGTGGTCGGCTTTTGTATTGTCTTTGTCTCGTGACCTGTTCCCTCATTCGACTCAATTGTGTCTCCGGATACCCGCGTGTGGAATCGAACTGTTGGACAATCGCTTTCCTACAGGGAAGCTCACTAAGACTGACGCCAGAACTCCAGTAGAAGTGGACCCCTTATTCTCATTAAATATTTCTTTGCTACATTACAAAGATTTTTTTTTTATAATTTCCAACTGTTCGTCCATCATGCAATGATATCACTATCAGAAATGTAAAGTCTCGTCTCAAAAGTTACGTTATCCCAATTGCATAAACTTATTGGACATTGGGTATACCTTACCTCCAAATTTAGAACAAACATTATTGTCGTTTCCACAACCTGTCATTGGCTTCCTACGTACCTCTATCCGATTTGACTGATACCAACAAGGGCTTGACCCTGGGCTTAGCACTGGCTACTACCCTTGGAGTAACCCCAGTCAAGAACATGCGCTGAGGTCCACCTTGATGGGGCGGAACCTTATACTGACCATGTTCGCGTGTCTCACTTGTGCCTTGGCGCTCCCTGAATTAGGACGCCAAAGATTCCTGTAGAGGGAGCGGTGCTGCTGCTGCTGGGGGTGACGAGGCGGACTGCGGTGGTGGCTCTGGCAGTCGGGAGGAGCTTTTGGCCTCCGTCAAGAACATGAAGAGGATGGACAGTCGCGGCAGGGGCGAGCTCGACATACACAAAAGCATGATCCGAAAGTACAACAAAGTGCGGGAGGAGCACCCCAACTCGACCAGCACCAAGCACAGCGAAACCAAGATGGACATCATAAAGTTCTTGACGAGGAAGGAGAGTAAAGCTAAAGGACTCTCCAAAGAAGATCGAGTTAAAGAATACGAGGAAAGAGCCACTGAACCGGAAAAAAGCTGCCCCGGCTCTGAAAATTTTGAAAAGTGTCACATCAGAGACGGGAAAGGTAGCGAAGATGAGCTCGATTTTCCAAGATGTGAATCCGATGATTTGCTGCTCGTTAAAGAAACGAGTACTCCTCTCGAAGCGTATATGCCATCTGAAGAAATTACCAATACAGTGCAGGTTACGGTAGAGACTGTGGACGATGAGCAAGATTCGGACGCCATAGAGAAGCCCGCGAATCAGGAACGAAAAATGTCCAGATTTCGACTCAAAGACACTTTTACCAAATTTGACGCTAAAGTACGACGAGCTTTTTCTTGGGAGACCAGCACGTCTCTGGACGGTCCAGCCTCAGAGTTTTACGACGACAATAGCATGGTTGTTGTTGGTAGCGACGGAGAAGTCCGCGAGACAACACTAACTGATGTCCTGGAGACTGAGGTGGATGATGCTGAAGATGCTCTCGAGTCACTTGATCAGCGACAGACAAATTCGGTCAGCACGACCACCTCCGAGGGCGGCAGCCCCGTTACCAGCGCACCGGACTCCACTAACGGCGCCACTGACGACACTCCCAAGGCCTCTCCCGACACCTCCCCAGAGGAAGAAATGCGCGATGGGCCTCTTCCCCACCACGCGTCCTTAGACGAGAATGTAGAGCGGCGTGGCTCCGGCAACCGATCGTCACTGCTGCTGTTCGATGAGCATGGTAAACCCGTGCCTCCTCCCCGACGCAATCAAACGCTAGCTGAACCTAAGTCTTCATCTCGGAAGAGCTCGGACGAGCGGGATCGCTCCAACAGTAATCTGACCTCATCTAGCGGGGGCGCCCATTCCTTGAGTGTGTCGCCCAACGAAAAGCGGAAAGCGTCCAAACCGAGCGTAAATCTCATTTTGGGCGAGCCTCGATCGTTTGCAAACGAAACGAGCGGTGACAGCACCAGAAGCGACAGCGGTGGATCAATTCCTCACACTCCATCGGGCCCACACCACATCCAAAGCAACCATGGGGTGGCAACCTCGTCTTCGTCAGGCTTGACCAGCCCCACCGGTGTAGGAGCCTTTAAGGCCTTCATGAACAACATCACCAAGAAGGGCTCCTCCCAAGGGCTGCACGGTACGTTGCTGCACCCAAGCCAAGGTCGTGCTTACCACACTCTACTACTTCCCCTGCTAACCACACCATAAACTAGATCTCTCGTGCCTTATTGGACTTTGTGGTCTGGTCACTACTAATGCAAGCACCTATGATTTCTTCTCCATATAACACTGGTAAATGGTAGATTTGTGGTACTCTCTAAATCCTGTTGGTGATTGGTAAACGTTGGGGCGTCGCTTCGTGTCTCTGCTACTAACACATCGCTTGTATTCATAGAACATACCTACCTATTCTTAAGGAAGTTTCCTTTCCGTCTACTAGATTAACTTAACTTGTGGTATAAATAATGCTTCTCTAACTCCCTCACATCCAGAGATTTGAACTTTTCCTGCCAATCCAAGTATTTGATAAACAGTGTTGCTTTGTTCACTTGAAGCGCTTGTACTCGTAGGCGGGCACTTGTACTGTGTATGGAGTGTGTTTGCGCAAGCTTACATGCTATGCATCACTCACTCGGTCGGCAGTTATGGATGTCAAACGTATCGACACTTTCTCCCAGTGTGCTAAATTGTACCTTAGCTCATCACTTCATTTTACCATTTATTTGCATGAGTTTGTACAGTACCATACATAGATGCACCTGCATTCAGATTTTTTAGTTGACTTGTCAGCTTTTCTCCGTGCTTTGGAATAATTCACGTAGCTCTAATACTCCCTGTATCGTAATATACCCTCTCAAAGTGTGATGATAAAAAGTCTGGATGCATGTGTTTTCTGCACACGAACAGGGTTCCACCTACTCACTCCCAAGACCTGCCTCCACATAGTCACTTCGTGTGCCAAAACCTTTTATCAGGTCGTAAGCCACCACAATCTGTTCAGAACACCTCAACGAACTGGCTCACTTAACGTGCCGCACGTACCGCCACTTTGTTAGATTCACCGTCTGTCAAACTATGGCTAACCATATCGTCATACCTGAGCACTGGAGAGGGTAGATTCTCCTGCTTAGCAGTCTCACAATAAATGAACTGTGGCGTGTACATACACTGTAGTACCCTTTGAGCTGTGGTGAGTATTGCCAGGAGAGATTTGGGGTTAGAGCAGCGTGCTCGCTTATGTCAGCTAGTTACGTAAACCAAAACCTTTTTGGAAGACGATGCTTGTACGACTGGGACTTGCAGTGCGGACGCTTCAAGAGGCTGATTGCGAACTGAAAGGGCGAAATTTACCTAGTAGACGCCCGTTTTCCATGATTTTAGGTGACATTGTGTGCATCTTGATAGCCTTTAGGACTAGTTTGACACTGCCATTGTCACCATCGGCATGGGAAGCGTCTACCGAACCCGAGTGTGTTAACGAAGCTCTCACCTTGTGGCCAAATAGCCTCTTATGTTGGTGTGATGTGTCTCCTACTGTGAATTACAAATAGCTCGAGTCTCGGTCACCTAAATGGCAGTCAACGGTCACCCCAACTTGTTCTGAAGTCCTCCATCTCATGGCGGTCACCTAACAATGTACTTGGTCGCTTGTACCTGCCAACTCTCTTTCCTGATGTGACCCACACAACGAACTTATCCCGACCCATCACATCAGTTCCCTCCATTTACGAAAAACAGATCCTCTGTGTTTATCTCGAAAGATCCTTAACGCGACTTTCCATGGGATTCGTCCTCAAAGCCTCCTCCTGTGATCCAAGATCCTTATTCCGACCATCCCTGTTTCTTTATCAAAACCTCCGCCTGTGTGGCCCGCTGGAAGATCCTTATCACAGCCTTACCTGTGTTTCGTCCTCAAAGTCTCCGCCTTTGGAGCCCACAGACAGATCCTTAGCGCGTTCTTCCCTGTGTTGTGTCCTCTAAGCCTAGGCCTGTGGTCTAAAAAGATATCCTGATTCCTGCCTTCCTTGTGTTTCGACTCAAAGCCGCCGTCTGTGTGGCCCTCATAAATATATTTATGCCAATCTTCCCCTGTCCAACCAAACTCCTCAGCCTGATGTGGCCCACAAAGAGGCGTGTCTTACTCTCTTCCTAGTCTCTCTTAATCTCCTCGAGATGCGAAGTATTAGCAAACAGGGAGGCGTGCCTCGGCCTCCCCCGTGTCTGCCCTAACTCCTTCACCCCTCGGCCTCCCCCATTGTCCGCCCTAAGTTCTTCGCCTGTTGCGGCCCTTCAGAGAGATGTACCTTGCCCTCCCAATCGTTTCCTTAACCTCCCAGAGAGAGGCGTGCCTCGGCCTCACCATGTCCCTCTTGACTCCTTCGCCTGGGGTTGCCCACAGAGAGACGTGCCTTACCCTCTCCCGTATTCCCTTACTACAATCCGCCTGGTGTGAACCACAGAGAGGCGTGTCTTGCTCTTCTTCTGCCCTCTTTAACCCTCCCTCGCCCTCTCCCCCATCCTGGTGTAGCCCAGAGAGTGGCGTGCCTTGCCTTGCTTCGTATCCCAATAACACCTCCGCTTGTTGTGGCCAACAGAGCAGCGTGCCTAGGCCTCCCCGTATCCACCTTAGCCTCTCCGCCTGGTGTGGCCCACAGAGAGGCGTGCCCCATCCTCCCCCGTATCCCCCTAACCTCTCCGCTGGTGTGGCCCACAGAGAGGCGCGTGCCGACCTCCGTCGAGCCCCAACTCGCTTCAAGCTTCCGCCCCTCTGCCGTCGAGCCCCCCTCCTTTCACCGCCCCCCCATCCGGTCATTCCTCCCCCGCCCATACTTCATCTCATAACGCCACCGATGAACACCGAAGCTGCCTTAACTTTTTCAAAGGCCCAAAAGGTCCTTCCATAGTTATAGGTAAATATTTTTTACGAATTTCAGTAGCGTTCTGTTCGTTCCTAGATTTCGTTGTAGGTATTAGCGTCATCATCACTTTAACTACGCTCGAAGAATTGGTTCGATTTCGATGCTGGTTTGGTTGCAGATGCAGCCTGCTCCGATATCCGTTGCACGTTTTACATCAGTTTGGTGATCATAAGCTGACTCGCTTCAGTTGCTCTTATCTAGAAACAGATGCAAGTTCTCGCAAAAAGACAGTTGTCAATTGTATTCTTTTCGTTGTAAAATTAGTGAATTGTTAAGAGAGGTATCAATAAACTTAGTGATTAGTATAGAAGACGTTTCTTTAGTTGTAGTTGCACACCATAAACTTGCCGATGTCCGCACATATCGTTTTCGTTGTTCTGTACTAGTGCACTAACAGTCTAGTTTTAATGTATTCTCTTTTTAGACTAAGTTGTTGCTTAGTGACCTAAAAATTAAGTTTTACCTAGCAAGGAAGGCCTTTTGGGGAGTTGGTGGTTGTGTTAAACAAGGGCTTTACTCATCTCATGGTCAATTCAAGTGGCTTGGCGAGGCAGTACTTCACAAAAACAAATCCCAAGCAGCCAGCTCCAGGCATCATGACGCTATGTTACTATTATGGAACTTTGTTTGTGGCGCAGAAGGCGGCTGTTCTCGGTGGTGTTATGAGCAATAGGAGGCAACTCTTCTTGATAACTCCTTTGCTGTAGGTAAAATCCCAAAGGGATATGAGCAAATGATATTAAAACAAGGTGCTCTGTGCAGCTCATGAGTACCCTGTGCACTGTAAGGCTACGAAGTGCAGTTCCATGATTACCATGTGCGTTGCATGGCTACACTGCGCAGTTTCATGAGTACCCCGTTTGCTGAATGGCTTCTCTATACAATCCTAAGTACCATCACGAGACCGATGCACACACTATACACATCCATGGTCGAAGCTCACGCTTCCGGTTACCGGTGCATTGAACATTCTCATCACATTAAGAGATGTTCTTATTCACCGACCATGACGTCTTACTGCTGACTTGTTGCCAGAGACGCTATAGCTTGTCGATAACTCGTTGCAACACTAATTGCTGGTTTGACGTTCGTCGACAGTGATAAGATAAGAATGGCATGTCTTTCTAGCGCGCTGATGTCAATATCCTTCTGCGATCGACCTTCAAACGTTCGGTGCAAAAGGACATTGACTTCAACGCGCTTCAAAGCCCTATCACTCTAATCTTACCTACTGACTCGTTGCCGTGAGGGGCCTAAAACTACGTTTTCGAGCTACCCAATTCCAAGTGTCACCACAAGTGAAAGCGTCTGAACGCACTCCTACTCAGCAACTCGTCGTCGTGGATGCCACCACAGTTGATCCAGTCTTCTGGAGGACTCGTCACCAAACTGACTGTCCTAGCACTCTACGTTATTTGCGGTAATCAGGAAACGAAGTGTAGGCCATCACAAAAGCTTTCAATATGCTTCTCACGAGGTTTTGTAATACTTTGCATCCTAGGTAGCTTCACAATATGAAATTTATTATGAGCTGTTTTGTAATCTGAGTGTTTTACTAGGTTTTGTAATCTGATCGAATCACTAGGTTTTGTAATCTGATCGTATCACTAGGTTTTGTAATCTGATCGTATCACTAGGTTTTGTAATGTGATCGTATCACTAGGTTTTGAAATGTATTGCGCTTCGTTTGGCTGTGGAATTAATGCACATCACAGGAGTGGGGAATATAGACGCATCGCAAGGTGCTGGAACCTGAAAGCATCATTTTGCTATGGGATCTGGACTCATCAAAAGGATGTTAAATCTCCGCGTATCACTGGTCTATAGAATTTGCTAGCATCACGATGTGATGTAGAAACTGCGCGAATCACTAGGCTGTGGCATCTATATGCGCATCACCCCGCTATGGAAGCTGCGCTCATCACTAGATTGTAACCTGTGCGCATCACTTTGCCATGCATTCTGTCTGCTGCAATAGGCCTTGCATAACATGCGTATTTGCACAACGTGCGTATCACCAGGCATTGACCTGTAAATCCTTCGTAAGGTGTACCTGCATTTCAGTCTAGACGTCTATTGTGTGTGTGCGTCATTGAATATCACAAGTTGTGTACACGGGAGCTGCACACGTCCCTATGCTGTGCACACGTGAACTGTACATGCCACTAGGCCAGAATCACTCCCCTGAGCGCGTGGCCCTGGTGTCCCCTAGCTGAACGGTGTGGTGTGCGTGTCCCCTACAAGCGGGGGAGCGGCGGGCCGGGTCCGCCGTGGGGCCAGTGAGCGAGGAGACAACATGCGCCGCAGCCGCAGCCAAGGTACCCGAGCGAGGCTGGTGCGCGCCTTGACCACGGCTGGCAGCACCGGCAACAGCTCGCCGCAGGGCCTCCTCTCGACCACCCCGGAAGATAACGCTCCAAGCCCTCCGCGCAGCCCGGGCGGTCCGCGCTCCCCCACAGTGCTGCCGGGAGTGTGGGGGGCAGGTGGTGCTAGTTGGGGGGCGGGCGGCGCCGGGAGTGGAGGTGGTGGTGGGTCACTGCCAGCGCAGGCTCGGCTAGACCAGAGGACGTGCTCTCTAACGCTCTCCAGGCACTACTCCAGTTTTGGTAGCAACGTCACCTACGTGTACTGCTAATGAAATAGAAGCCATATGTTCCCTCTTTGCCCCATGCTCTTTACTACAGTAGCAGTAATGATAACTCTACTCTAAACTAGAACTGTCAACTGGAAAACTTAAATTGTTCACATGTGTGACTCTTGCTGAACTCTCGTTTGGTGATCTTCGTAGACGCGCTTTGTCACAGCGTGCTTGGTGGCTCGTAGAGTAAATCTTTTCCAATTAAAGAATTTGTTTTTGTCCTAGTTCTGCTATCAACTCGTTTTAAACGATTGTGTTGATAATGTAACACTCTAGTAACTTGTTGTAAAACTACCTTTCTCCCTGGAAGCGTATCATAATTTTGTCTTTCATTAACCATATCAATCACTTCCTGCTAGTAGGCCTTCCAGTTATCATCAGTAGCTGTCGTCCACCTGATTTCTCCTGAAAGGATTCAAAAGCAGGAATCATTTTGATGTCCTCTGGCACTTATTAGTGCCGGTGAGAGGAGCTGTGCCCGCGCCGCTTCACGTTTGCTCTCTTCTCCCACTCTCAACTTGTGGCTAATTGAATATATCGCAGGCCCTTAGTTTCCAACCGCGTGTCTGTAGGTGACGTTCCTATTGCTATCTTATACTTTTGAACCTCACGTTTAGTGTCCTTTCAAAGTGCCCCATTTACTCTTTCAATATTATTATTTATTATCCAATTTTTATTTGTCTCCGTCCCTGCAACACAAATTTCAAAATTTAAATGTTCATTAACTAGTCTATTGCTGTGGCAGTTGATCTGTTCCATAAATCCGCTGCACTTCTCTCTCTCTTTAAAATGTGTCAGTTTTAAGCCAAAGCCAGACAACATTACTCGCCTCGGCATACGAGTTTTTGTTCCGAGTTTATCTTTTCCTTTTTACTTGGATGATGTTTTTTGAGCTTTGGCATCCCAACGCTTTGTTTTGGCCGAGGCGCCGTGGTGCTGTCTGGCTAACCTATTGTAACGCTGCTGCCGCTGCTCTTAACAATGTGTTCGTTTGTGTGGCATCTCTTCCATAGTTTCTGCGTATATTAATACATACAATAACCGTTCAAGCTATCAATTATGTTGACTCTTCACAAGAGGAAGAAAGTGCATGTGATAACCCACCACACTCCCTAGGGGTCGCCACTCTCCTTTCTTAGCCGTAGGATGGTATTTTCGCCCTGTTACTGTTGCCATCGCCTAGATAGGGTTGTCTCTTCTATAGAGACCAGGGCACGGCAGCACACGCTCTTAGGCCAATTACATCCTTCCCTTCTGCAAAAAATTGATGAGATGCTGGTCAAGGACCCTAAATTTTTTAACCATTTGAACATGTCATCTCTTGCTCCCGGAGATGAAGCTATCCAGCTTCTAAAAATTTGGTTCACCGAACCAAATTCAACGTTGGTTGAACCTTAGATCGTGTGTCTGCTGCTCAATTTACAACTGAACTCTCACTAAAACGCCCTTGGTAACGGTAATGTATATAAGAATTCATAAGCTAATCTGATAATTCGCCTGCAGCGGTAATTTAACTGAACATGTTGACTAAACCAGTGCATTTTAACAAATAGCCGACATTCTCCAGTCCAGTTTTTACTCGAGTATAATGCTATGCTTTCTCTAAAACGGTAAGAACTTCAATATTATTATTATTATTTTACTCTCTGTGGTCTTTTAATGCATTTGCTCATTTTCATCCTGACTATCACATTTTCTCAAACTTGAGCAAACAAAGAACACAAGTCCCGACATCTCTTTTATCTTACCTTCACACCCATGTAGGTTTTTGACATAATTAGCGCCCAACAAAGACGAACCATGGCACTAGTGTCTTCCTATAGCCCCGTTGCCTCAGTGTGCCCACCCATGAGGGGCAAGCTGTCCATCATCCACCGAGTGCGGTAGCCCCGCTGTGTGTGCTCTTACTGTCACTGCTGTGTGTGCCCTCCTCTCTCCTTTGATAGTCACTCCCCTCCGGTGCTAGCTTCCTTCTTTCCGCTGTTAGCCCCTCCTCTCTGAAGCTAATTTTATTTTCTTTGGCATTATCATTCCCCTTTGCTACTAACTCTTCCCTTGGATGCTAGTTTTCTTCCTTCTGCTGTTTCCATTCATCTCTGCTGCCACCTTTCTTTCCTCTGCCGTTACCAATCCCCTTCGATGCTAGCTTCCTTCCCTCTGTTTTTACCATTCCTCTCTTTTGTTAGCCCCTCCCCTCTGGAGTTACCATCCCTCTATGCTGCTCGTCCCTCTCCTCTGGTGCTGGCTTCCATCCCTTAGCTGTTACCATTTACGTCTCCTCTGATGCTAGCTTCCTTTCCTCAGTCATTTCTATTTCCTTCTGCTACTAGCTCTTTCCATCTAGTGCTAGCATCCTTCCCTCTGTTTTTCTCGGTTCCCTTCTTTCTGCTGTAAACCTTTTCTTCCTAGCGCTAGTCCATTATATTTACTGCAGAATCATAATGCTAATTGCGTCCGTATCAATTTATGTTAACATTTATCTGGTCACGATAAACAGATACAGATACAGACACTAGGCCGCATCCCCCAGAAAGGGGGGTGGCCGACGGCAAGGCGCACCTCACACCCTCACACGCTCACACTCACACAACTTAGCCCTTTTGTGCTAAAGGGTCTGGCCGGTAGCCCCTCAACTTACACTCTGGGTCCCGAATGTACCGAGGAACCGTCGTCAGCAGCAGGGCCCGACAGTTTTCACTGGTT
>SDVV010008646.1:0-17110 GCA_016164225.1 Gammarus roeselii | reverse complement strand
TATATATAAGCGATTGTGTAACCGGGTGAGTAAAGTGATGCTTCTTTCCACTGCAATCTTCAGTCATAGTGTCAATATAGCAAAGAGGTACCATAGACAATTACCAGGCATTGAAATAGGAGCTGCTCAAGTATTGTAACATCGATATGATGGACATATCTGAGACGTCTCTGCGAGCCTTGCTAATTGCACGGCTACGAGGACGACAGTATCTCGATGCCACTTAAGGGGTTTGCAATACCACTAATGTACCAGCAATGCGACTATTGTATTAGCAGCCCCATTAATGTATCAGCAATGTCACCAATGTATCTTTACTGTCACTGATGACATTGCAATGCTGCTATTACATCAGCAATGCAACTGGAGGGAACAGCACGCCGCTCTTGCATCAGCAAGGCGACCAATAGGACAGCAAGGCCGGTAATGAGACAGTGATGTCGTTAAGACTTGTACCATAAATCCCTTTTAGGGGCACCGAGCACGAGTCGTTCCGAAGGCCAGGCGGTGTCCCTTAGGCGACCTAAACTTTTTGAATTAGTCTAGGCGTAGCTATAACTCACCCCTTGTTCAATTCTTTGTCAGCTGTGTCAGTAAATGTAACTTACTATATTCGATTCCATTATATAGTAACTTATTTTGAAGGTATAGTTCAAGCTTGAAAAACCCAATCATTTTTAGACCATGATTGAGGTAATTTTGGAAATGAACTAACGTACCGCGTAATCCTTTTTCGTACTCAATCTGCTCTTACCAAAAGTGTATGGAATGGTGTTGATGACATATGTTAAATCACACAAAAATGATCCGTTTTCTAAATAGATTTGCTGCCTACGACAATCAAATGAATTGTTAATTACAAACTATAATCACTTCCCTCAATCAGTTCAGCTCTACTCTCCAACCTCTTTCAACCTTGACCTCACTTTTTTCGACCACGATTCGATGATTGCGGATGCAGTTTGTGTAGCGACTGCGATGGGACGTGGTTAAGACAATGACAATAAGCCTCACCAGGACACGCAACCTCTAGCAAATCCCCATTATTTTGGATATGTCGGTCGAATTCAGGTCCGTTTGCTAGACGGCAGCACAGGCTGCCATCTAACGTTGCCAAGATAAAACTTTTTGTTTAATTTGACAGCTATTTTCTTTAATTTGGGAACATAAATCTCGTTAGTGATCATTTTGTTAGCAAACTACTTTCGTCCAGGGGCGCAGCAAATTGAACTAATCCGAAGCCCCTTGCCTGCGTGTCTTGGTGTCGTTTATTGTCATTAGTTCGGATTTGCGTCAGTACGTGAACGCGGCGATCGTTAACCTCGTAAACATTCCTTCATACACTTAATGCAAATGTCCTCTCTAGATATTTCAGCACTCATAAATAAGTACAATTGTCATAATGGCAGTATGAATAAAATGTCTCTTCTTTGATTGCTGTCATGGTAATCTTGGTCGGTTCAATCATATACTCCGATAGTCAGTAAGTAATTGACTGCTGATTTTTAATTCATTTAATTTTAAAATAATCACACGCTTATAGATCCAGGATCTCTCTACAAACATTATATTTCTGTGCAATTCAGCTTTTCTGATGACGATACCGCCAAATGCCGGCCAGGCAGCCAGTCACGGCACTTCTTTCAAATACAGGCCTCATATATACAATGAAATCTTAAGCATCATGCAAGTGTTCGGTGATCGTCTCACAGCGGCCACTGATCGGCGTGTTGCGGTGATCGCCTCACAGCAGGCACTGATCGGCGTGTTGCGGTGATCGTCTCACAGCTGCCACTGATCGGCGTGTTGCGATTATCGCTTCACAGCAGGCACTGATTGGCGTTTTGCGGTGATCGTCTCACAGCGGCAGCTGATCGGCGTGTTGTGGTGATCGCCTCACAGCAGTCACGGATCGGCGTGTTGCGGTGATCGTCTCACAGCGGCAACTGATCCGCGTGTTGCGGTGATCGCCTCACAGCAGTCACTGATCGGCGTGTTGCGGCGATCGTCTCACTGCAGCCACTGATCGGCATGTTGTGGTGACCGCCTCACTTGTCATTGATCGACGTGTTGCGGCGATCGCCTCACAGCGGCCACTGATCGGCGTGTTGCGGTGATCGCCTCACTGCAGCCACTGATCGGCATGTTGTGATGAGCGCCTCACTGGTCACTGATCGACGTGTTGTGGTGATCACCTCACAGCGGCCACTGATCGGCGTGTTGTGGTGATCGCCTCACATCGGCCACTGATCGGCCTGTTGCGGTGATCACTTTCCAGCGGCCACTTATCGGCGTGTTCCGGTGACCGCCTCACATCAGCATATTGTCGGGGCGTTCGCAACCCGTTAAGGGCTTCACAGAGGACAATCAACGTGGCCGTACGCCTCCCGGGCAAGATTAGATGGTGCGTGGTCGAGCAGATCACGTGTAATCGTCAGCTAATTTGTGTTCATGAAACGAAAACTCCCTCTGGGTATTGTCGTCTACATGTGATGGCGAAAATAACTTCGTGATGGCTAGGGACAGTCCATCATCTTGGGCATTGGAGGCATTTTCTAGATGTAACTGATAAGCACACTTGCTCAGCGACATGGGTATACTGCATGCATGCTCAGCAGCATGTGTGCAACGAGCATATATACTCAGCAGCATGTGTGCACACAGCCTATATACTCAGCAACATGCGAGTGTGCTTCATACATGCTTAGCAGCATGTGTGCACACTGTATACGTGCTCAGCGGCATGTGTGTTTACTCCATACATGCTCAACAGCTTGTGTGAGTACTTCATCCATGCTTAACAGTGTGTGTGTGCTTCATACATGCTTAGCTGCATGTGTCAACACAAAGTAGCTTCCCTTTCAGACTCGGAATGAATGATACTGTACTTGGTATGGTTAATCATCATGAGTATACAGTCTTGACGTGTTTCTCATATACACAACCGCAAAACTTGTAAGATGAGCTCCGTCAAATGAAACTTGTTATGAATTTCGAAACATCCCTGCGTAACAGAACTGCGTTACGGTATTTTTCATGCAATCCTTGTCAATAAATACGAGTAGAACTTATTCTTGGTAAATCACACGTCGAATTATCGTCTGTAAAATAAATTAAAATATTTTCCCTCCTGTGAACTATTGTTTCAAATTCTATTCTTATTGCTCTGTGAATACTCATTAAACTTTCACAAATCTCTAGGTAACTTTTCTATTCTTCCAGGGCACTGAACCATCAAATCAACCCATCTTGCCCTCTGCCGCCAACGCTTGTCTTGGCTGACATCCTCTAACTGTATTTGGCCGCTATATAATAGAAGCGTCAGGTGTCTTAACATGGTTGTGGTAAAAAAATCACCATCGTATTTCTGCTTGTAAATTTAGTTTGTTTGACACACATTAGGCGTTCCACTGATATACATTCGCTCAACCCATCGGTGTCGAATATTAGGCGTTCTCGTGATATTCATCCGCTTAACCCGTTGGTGTCGAACATTCACGAATTTTCTATTAATAAAAAACAGATCAAAAACTGTGTGAACAAATCCCTCGCAGGGCTTCTCTATATAGTCCCATACACAGCTGAAATTATGATTTAAACATTGTAAACGAGACAACACAGTCGCCAGTAGATCCAACGAGATATATGGAGTCAAAGTGCGAGTAAAATTGAGGTACTTTTTTCCGTAGGGTTCGTTCTCTAAACATATTTATAGTAGAAACTAAGATGCAACGCGGACTAATTTCACCCTGGATTTTTCGCTTTCATTGTTAAATTGTAACGTAATCACAATCGTCAGAAATACAGTGGCACCGGTAGTCCTATTTTGAATGTTCTCGTCGGGCGGTTTGAGTGTATTCACTGTACAATCCGTCCACTCCGGATGGTTGACTGGCGCACTTGCTTATCGGTCAGAAGCTTCGAAAATGCTGATTAGGGAGCAAGTTCTGAAGTGTTGCTCGTGCGAGTGAAAGACGGTTAGTTGCACATTGAGTTCGGCTAAACAGATAAACAGAAATCAACGAGTAGCTTCCGACCGTTCTCACCTAATTGTCATACATGATTGATGCCTTGGAAAAAAAAATACTTAGATCGTTTGAAGATTGAATATTGAAGGGCAACCTTTGTTCCTTTGAGGCATGTCACAATGATGGCAACATCATGATGGGGAAACCTGGCATAAAGTGACCGCCATTCATAGTGAAAAGGTCATCCACAATGTCACATAAAAAATCTTCACACCAAGGATGCATAGGTATTAAAATATCAAGTGATCTGGTATTTGAACCTTCATCCTAATAACCTTCATCCTAATAACTTTCCTTAAAGTACATTTCCTGCCACAGTTACTCAAAAATTGAAGCAGAGTTAACAAAACCTTCTTATAAGACAGATAAACACGTAATACTCATGGATACCAGCTGAATGATGATGGATAGGTCAGCAGCCAAACAACTGACGAGGGGTGGTCGATTACATACCACATCAGTTTGTAATTTTTTCACGTTTTACTTCGTTCCTGTCAGTATTTCCACCAAAGAAGAGATTAAAGAAGGATGAAGAAGTATAATTTTAAATAAGTCGTGGGATTTATTGTTAGAAGACGAAGATGTTTTGAAAGAATTCGAGGAAGAGCGAGTAAGGGAAAAAATAGGGGGTGAAAGAACTAAACCGTCATTTGGTAGCGGTGGTTACCAGCGTTTACAAGAGGTAAGCTGTCAATTCCGAAAAAAAAAATTGTGTTTGAGAGATGCAAGCTCTCATCGTTGCTGTTTTTTAGTCACGGGATAATCCATGTTCTGGAAGAAATTTATATTATGTTCATTCCGAAAGGAGTGGTGAGCGATGTCTTACAGATGCGATGAACGCTGGGAGAGCGTCCTCAATGGACGGCGTCAAAGTGTATTAATGCAAGGCTGGTGCGACGAGGTTTAAAATAACTTTTGAGGTTGATTGGTTCTGATTAAGTAACGCTGTGCGTGCTTTGCCTAGTTGCATAAGAGAAAACGGGGTATCTATGAATGTAAAATTAAGTGAGAAATAGGGATTTTATTTGCATGGTAAGTTAGGAGGGAGGAATGATGGAGGATTCGTGGATCAGGCATTCTCAGTGAGCAGGTCGGGAGTTTGAATAGTTGACAGAGAAAGTGATTCTGTTGTACTGAATGCGGAAGACTGGTTTCGTCGGGTTGCATACACTAAGGTTGAGAGGCGTGAAATCTGATAGGAACTATAGGGTTTTTGCTATGTTAGTTCATAGTTTCAAGGTAACTAAATAAATCGTATACAGTTGCCATTGGCAGACTTTTAGCGATAAAAATCAGGGAGTTGTGAGGCAAAACCTGTGGATGATGTCATTTCTAAGGTGTCACCTTTCAACAGCAATGCACGAGCGAGCTCTTACTAGAGCATTGCCCATCACTGATCGTAGCATCGCAGCAATAATGCACGAACCACTCGTCTTATGTTCTTTTGTAAATCTTCCAAAGTCTCCGACTTATTGATGTAGACTCTTTCGTTTAGATATCCCCTGGAGAAAATAGTCTGTAGCAGTTAGTTCCGGCAATCTGGGTGACCAGGCGAGTGCGGCAAGACAGAAGATGATGGTATTTTTTTACACGGTTTTGTATGATACCGCACCACACAGTTGCGTGTTGTGGATATAATTTCATTCCGTGTAGAACTTGTGGATTTCCACTCCCTAAAATCTGTAGATTTGATTGTTAACAAAACGAATTGAAAATGTTCATCATCAGTCATCATAAGTGAACAATTGTTATCGTCCTCTTGAATATTTCAATAAATGACAGCAAATTATATCCGATTCTCGCAGTCGTTTCGAAAAATCTTTTGCAACAGCTGAATTTTGAATGAATAAAACTGTAAAACAAAATTGTTTTAGAAATTAGTTGCTCGTCCGTACATCTGTGAAGGCATAAATTGATCCCGTGAAATTGCTCCTTCATATTACGCGTTTAGGTTTGCATTTCACTAGACCGAATGAGGGTAATGAATAAACGATGAAGTTTGCATTCAGTTTATTTATTAAAGACGATCTATTCACGTATCAAATGTGGTCCAGAAAGACGACTTGGGCATGCGTCCTCAATTCTAGTCAGGTTATATGCCAGAGAGACAAGAACCTGCGAGACTAACATTTGAACATTAAAGTAATAATGAGCCTTCCACTCCACGGTGCGGCTACCAACACAAAATAATTCACAGTTATTGATATAGCGATGATCCGTTCAGTAACTGCGTGAGGTGTTTACGATTTTTGAGCAGATTCGTGAAAGGCTGACGACGCTGGTACTGTATTCATTGGTGCAGTATGATCAGCCGCCTTTGATGGATACAAGGAAATTGTGTTTACGTTCGTAATTGCAGTTTTAGGAACACAACCTGTGTAAAGAGCCAAGTTATCACTACACTTGTGCGCTTCGAGAGGTACCCGCCTATCGTTGGGACGTCTGGACAGGAAGTGAGGTGATGTGAACTTAGATCTTGTCAGGGCGTGTTGACCAAGGTCAATTAGCTCTGAGACCAGTTGAGGGGCAGAAGACCAAAAAGACCTCACGGTGGATCGAACCGGTGTGTAGAAGTGATACCCGCTTTCGCAAGCTTCAAGATGAGCAGAGAAGCAGCAGGATCACCAGGCGGGCACTGAGAAGAAGGGAAGAGTCAATAGTAAATACCCCTGGGCACGCAGGCTGGTTAGGAGACGGCAATGGCAAGCACGGTATCGAGTGCAGACAAAAAAAAGAAGTGATGGACGGTTTTATCTGATGGACAATGAGAACAACATGACCAGTCCATCTGACGGATTCTGTGGAGGGTTTTATTTATGGGAACAGTCCCAAGTCGGAACCGAGCAATTTGAGTTTCAAAAAAGCGTGAATGCGTCCCCTGCCAGACCCAGGGATGCACCAGGGGTTTGAGTGCATCTACAGAGTGCTGGCGTCTGACAGCAATCCACCTGACCTGCCAGCAAGTCCAAATAGAAGAAGATAATGCAGAGCGGAGTTCAGTCAGGGAGAGTGGTAGACCATGAATAGGGTGGAAGGATGTATAGGGAGAGTGGTAGACCATGAATAGGGTGGAAGGAGGCTTGGGGAGACTGGTAGACCATGAATAGGATGGAAAGAGGTATAGGGAGAGTAGTAGACCATGAATAGGGTGGAAGGAGGTATAGGAAGAGTGGTAGACCATAAATATGGTAGGAGGAGGTATAAGGAGAGTGGTAAACCATGAATAGGGTGGAAAGAGGTATAGGGAGAGTGGTAGACCATGAATAGGGTGTAAGGAGCTATAGGGAGAGTGGTAGACCATGAATAGGGTAGAAGGAGGTATAGGGATGGTGGTAGACCATGAATATGGTAGAAGGAGATATAGGGAGAGTGGTAGACCATGAATAGGGTGGAAGGAGGTATGGGGAGAGTGGTAGACCATGAATAGGGTGGAAGGAGGTATAGGGAGAGTGGTAGACCATGAATATGGTAGAAGGAGGTATAGTGTGAGTGGTAGACCATGAATATGGTAGAAGGAGGTATAGGAAGAGTGGTAGACCATGATTAGAGTGGAAGGAGGTATAGGGAGAGTGATAGATCATGAATAGGGTGGAAGGAGGTATAGGGAGAGTGGTAGACCATGAATAGGGAGAAGGGAGGCATAGGGAGAGTGGTAGACCATGAATAGGGTGGAATGAGGAATAGGGAGAGTGGTAGACCATGAATAGGGAGGGAGGAGATATAGGGAGAGTGGTAGACCATGAATAGGGAGGGAGGAGATATAGGGAGAGTGGTAGACCATGAATAGGGAGGGAGGAGATATAGGGAGAGTGGTAGACCATGAATAGGGTGGAAGGAGGTTGCAGCCGTTTTGGCTAGCGCATCAGCTGTCTTATTACCAGAGATCGCACAGTGAGCCGGTACCCACTGTAGGTGCACTTCACCAAGAGGAAAAAGGAAGAGACAACGGCGAACTGTCTGAACGACGGAACTATATGTAGAAAACTTGGAAGCGCCAAGGGGAAAAGGGAGGACGAACTATCAGTGAAAATAACTGAAAATAAATCAGTGAAAATAACTGCAGGGGTAGAAGTAGGACGGGAGAAAAGGAAAAAAAGTGCGTAAAGAATGCCAAAATGTTCGGCTGCCTTTATCGGGTGGTGAGAGTTAGACGGAATAGGGACCACGACACCAACTCCAACACCAGCTGCCGGTGCTCCCATCACAGAGCCATCAGTAGAGGTAGTAAGGTGGTTAGGGTATGCAGTGGAACAAAGTTCGACAAATAATGCTGGGGCACTACCCTCAACTGCTCCTATGGTAGCTGATGGAAAGGATGTGAGAATGACGGAGGAGAATGGAAACCATGGCGGGAGAATAAAAAAACAGTTCCTGAGGGGAGGGAAGAGGAAATCCATGGAAGTGGAATAGGCGCAAAGCCTTGTAAAGTAGCGGCGACCGGTTGTAGCGACAAGCAAATGGGACTGAAGTCAGGAAATGCTTACGTCTCACAAGAGCATAGAAATGATGGTAGGCAGTTCGAAAAAGAAGCTAGAGAAGGAACTGCCCGTAGTGTTGCTCTCGATGCAGATCAGGAGGATGAAGCCCAGCTTCGCAATAGAGTGAAGCATAAGGTGTTGAGCGCCAATTGCCAACTAGGAGGCGAGCAGCGGTGGAATGTACCACATTGAGTCTTGAGAGGAGAGGAGGGGATGCAGAGGAGTAAAGGGGAAGCCATTAAACGGTTAGACCACCGATGTAAGCTTGGTAGTAGTCATGGAGTCGACACCGGGAACAACAAAATCCGGAACCAGCTAGGACCTTTATGATGTTGGTGCGATCATGACAACGGAGGCGTAAGAGGTTAAGGTACGGGCGCCAGGTCAACCGAGGGGAATCAAATGTGATGACAAGTAATTTTTGCTGCTTGAAGTATGGGATGGAAGTACCAGAAATATGAAGGGGAGGGAAAGGGGGAAAAGAGCGCTTAAGAGTACAGAAAGAGGTGGCTGATTTTAGGGGATTGATAACTACACTCCACTGTTCAGCCCACAGAGCAAACTGACCAATGGCAGCTTGGAGAAGGCCTGGGTAGATAGAACAGTCAGCTGTGGCATACATTGTGATGTCGTCAGCATAGATCGAGGTTGTGACATCTGTAGTAGTAAGGAGGTCAGACAGGAGAACATAAGGAGAAGAGTAGAAATTATCGAGTCTTGAGGAACACCTGAGAGGATCGAAGGAAACTCAGAGGAGGCTGATGATACGGAAACAGAGAAGGAACGTCTCTAATGAAGCTTGACACCCGACGCAGAAGTCGGCCATACACCCCGAGAGAGGCCAATTTGTAAAGAATTCCTTGTGAGAGGCACGGTCAAATACATCTGAGAGGTCAAAAAAACAGCAAGGACTATATGCTGGGTACACAGAGTTAATTTAATGTTATGTTCAAAGAGAACTAGGACATCCATGGTACTAGATTGGAGGCGGAAGCTAAATTGGTGTGGTAGAAAGGAGTTTTTTCTCTCAAGAAACCAAGTGAGGTGAGCCACTACAAGCCTCTCCATGAGTTCACCAACACAAGAGAGGAGATGGGCCTGTAGGCAGATACTGTGGTGGGAGCTTTGCCAGATTTTGCTACAGGAAACACCAATGAGGAGCGCCATGTCAGGGGACATCCGCAGTGCGAAAGGATAGGTCAAAAGTATTTATAAGAGCATGATGATGGGTCCAGGGCAGGTGAATAAGAAATTATAGGAGATCAGAACAAGGTTTCTCCCTCATCGTAGCTCAATGAGGAAGAAATGGTGATTTAGTATGTTATTTGCATCAGAGGTGAGTTGGTAATCAAGGAAGATTAATTGGGTTCCGATAGCAGGTGCGGATTCGAAAAAAAGAGAAAGAAGTGAGAAGCCAAGGCTTTTGGAGCTTCTATGGATGAGAGAGGAGAAGGATCTGAGGAAAGAGGGAAAACCGAGGGAGAAGTTCTCCCTGACACTGCCCGGAGAATCTTCCCGATCTGTGCTGAAGGGGTACGATGAGTTATCCTGGATAGAATTGCGTACCAGGAGGCACTCTTTTCTGCAGCAAGAATATGTACAGCAATAACAGTGCATTTAATAACAGCAGTCTTGTTTGCTGGGGTAGGGTAGTGTTGAAAGAGGTGGAGGGCTTTCCGTCGATCACCAACAACCTTCTCACACCTCACTCCACCATGGATTACCAGAGCTACGAGGAACAGCAGACGACTTGAGGGGAAAGTGCCGCTTGGGAGCCTCTAATACCATTGCTTCAACGGAGGTATATGCTGTAGTTGCTGTATCTGCTCGTGCAATGGGGAGAGTAACCGGTTTAACCGCCCAAGCATCCCATGCAGAAGGTTAAACATTTTTAAAATTCCACCTGGGACGGAAGGATAGACTAGGATTAGTGCGTGTAACAGAAGAGAGAAAAACTGGGAAGTGATCACTGTCAAGATATGACCCCAGAACACTCAAAAGGAGGGAGAGTGGAGGGTTGCAATAAAAAGTCAATGTTGGATGTAAAGCCAGAAAAAGCATTTAATCGTGTTGGGAGGTCAGGAGAATTTAACAACAGAAGGTGGGCACTGCTGGGTAGGGAATTTAAAAGAGCACTGCCAGTGGTATTACTGTAAAGTTTCAAGGGTTCCCAGGATTGATGGTGAGCATTAAAATCACCTCATATAATACTCTTTGGGCCAAACTGATCAGAATAATGAAAAAACTCTAGCTTCAACTACTTCTTTACATGGGTTATAAACAAAAGAAAATCGAGACCAACAAGAACTCACATCAATGTCAGTAGCCAGGGCCGCAAGCACCCCACCAGCATACACATCAAAAGGAACACACCTGTGCTTAGTATTATTGGGAAATAGGATTGCTAGTCCGCCATATCCATCAGGATGGTCTTCTCGAAATAATCTGTACCCAATTAGGCGGAGGTTCTGTGAAGGGTGTAGGTAGGTCTCTGTTAAACAGATGGCACTTGGCAAAATTGTACATATGAACTGCCTAGGCTCTGAGAGTTTACGCCTGAGTCCTCTGGCATTCCACTGAAGAAACTGAGTTTGAGGATAAGAGATAGGAGGATCAGAGACTATGAAGGGGACATAAAGGATGAAAGTGACTGCAGAAGAGTAGACAAAGGGCAGCTGTGGGGGACTTGGGAGGGAGGCTAGAGAAAATCCAGCCCAAAAGCTGCTGACGGAGAGATTTCAGATGAGAGAAGAAAGGAGATTCAGGAGAATTAGGGTTATCTGGAGAAGAAGGAGTGTGAGTAGGCATGGTTGGAGTACCAACCATGGAGGGATACGTTAAAGGTTGGGAGGAACAAGCGCCTTGGGATGCATACCAGAGGTCACCACTGAGAACTTGAGAGTATTCCGGGGTTTGATGAGGTGGTGGGGCTTTTGAACAGACGTGAGAGGAAGTGCAGGAATTGAGGAAGGGGGATAAGAATGAACAGGGAAACTAGGATGAGAGATAGATGAGGTAACTGTAACAAGTTTTTTGCTGATAGGTTCCATGGGAGAGGAGGGGGGGGAGCTGTGTTTGGACAGAAGGAACAGGCGAAGGCACAATTAGAGGTTCAGCCGGAAGAATTTTAGTAGCTGGATCTGAGTAGAGAGATGCATAAGCCTTGTATGCATCACCTCTTTGGAGGACACCGCACTGCACATAGGCCTCAATTGCCAGTGCGTGCTGCCCGGTAAAATTTGCACCTGATTGAGGAACAGGCATGAGGGGCACCACACAGGTTGTTGTGAGTTTCTTACTATTGACCTCCTAATGAATAATTTGGGTAACTAAGACAAAAATAAAATACTCACAATTGTTACGGTTCTTTAATCAACGAGTCAGTGAAATCCTAACATACTCTACAATAAATGGATCAAAGATCCTACGCCGATACTCAACTTTAGGTCCTTCTTCGGTGGTCGCCATTGTTGGTCTGCCCTTGTCCGCTCTGCCCTTGGCTAACTGTCCTTAATCAATCGAAATCTTACAAAAAAAGGGAGGCGCCTCACAATAATGTTTGAGATTGGAATTGTCCTATGAGAACAGCTCTGCCGTTTGCTAACTGCTAGAGGGCGTGTCCCCGGATTTTATGGTGTCCCATTGGCACCCAAGTTTTTGTAAGCGTTTAAAAAAAACACATGGCCTGCATGCAATCCTTTAGCAGGCACAGAAATGCTGAGCTCTCCACTTGATTGACAGGCACAAATGGCCTACACTTACAACGGTTCTCGTGCGAGTAGACGAAATACGCATAACGTACAGATTGAAAACTAGATATCAATGTAGATATCAACACGACGGAGTCATTTAGTAAAACGAAAAACATCCTACACTTACAGTAATATGTTTGGAATCCTACCCAGGGCCCTTAGTGGCTGAGAGCAGCGACTATACCTAAATATATATAAACCGATACGTAAGGTATATAACAGGTAACATAATAGTTTATCAAAGTTGCAATCAGTGGTGATATGTGAATAAGAGGAACACTTGCCCCATCGGGCTTTACGGCAGCACGGGATAGCTCCCTAGCCGTATCGCTGGCAACGGAAACAGCGGATGAGTATGGAAACACTGTGCCTTGAGGACATTGCGAGAGAAAATCTTATTCACGGAGAGAATAGAGTTGAAAGAGCATGAAGGGGGAACAGTCAAAAAATTTTATTTTGAGACTCTGAACAAGAGAGGATAGATCTATCCTCAAGATCTTGTAAATCAAATGTAACATCTCCCAAGTAGGGAGTGTGGGTCTGAGGGACTCGGACAATATGATTAATTTGGTTGAGGACAAATGCTTTGGGAGCATTCTGATAGGTAATTAATTAATTTTGATTGATCTGCCCCTGTCACAGTGCCCTTCTGGTTCCGTTCAAGAGAGTTGGGCAGCAGGCAGGCTAAGGTTGACAATTTGGGAAGACTTTTGTTGAAGAAATTGAATGGGAGAGCTTTGTTGTCTTCTCTTTGGATGAGATGGTGATGAGGATATAGAAAGGCGAGCAGAGGTATAGGTAGAGATGAAATCCGTTGGACCTTCCTGATGGCCAACTGTAGCTGATTATATTTTCGGGATTAAATCTGGATGTGTTAGGGGAATCAGAAGGCAAGGGGGTAACGGATCGTCAAGATGGTCGACGAACATGCCATGGCAATCATCACCCGGATGGAAGGATGCAACCCACCCTCCCCAGTGAGGGGGGGTACAAAGACAAAAAAACACTATTATTTTGCACTGCGTGATAATAGATTCACAATCACTGCACAACACCCAAATATCAGCAGTAACGAAGAAACACGTGCAACACCAACGAAGACCCGAATCGTTCTTCGAAGTTTAAGTCCGATAGGAAGTGGATGTATAGAACGCCAGCTAGACCTTACGCCCTGTGCTGCAGGCTGATGCCATGTCGTGGTTACTGACAAGATATATATCAACTCTTCTTAATAGTTTTTTACGTTGACCAAATGGCCTTTAACTACAACCACATACCGTCAATGATGATAGCATCTGAATCTCGTGGTTGTTTTAATACTTGTGATGTGCCGTTTGTGTTTCTTTCAAGGCTTTGAGTTGGGCATCTGGAAGGTCTGTGGCACACTCCAATGATTGGTGGTGGGCTTCAGAATATGGTCCCCCTCTTAAGATTGAGGGTTTGAAATGCGGGTGGCGGGTTGATGGTGACACAGACTTTGAACTGCTTTCCTCCTATATCATATCTGCATTGGTAATTAAGTGAAGCATCGGCTAAATATGCATATAGCCTTTCCAAAATGATAAATACTAGAAAATTAATTGGAATGGATACATTTCCAAATGAAAATTTGATAACTATGAGTGCATTAATGACAGGGATTCTGATTTATTATTATTCTGATGTACTGGGACTGGGTACATGATAATTTATAATATTGGGAGGAGGAAACAAGTCCCTTACACTATCCCCTTCCTAATGAGGATCCCAGGCCAAATTATGATTGGAAACGGTCCGTTTTTTTACAACCCTACAAACCCTAGTAAACACATTCTCTTTCTAGTGAACATGTTCTCTTTCTCAGGTGTCAATGTTACTACTGTTGATATGCCCTTGGGGTTGGGTCTAAGTAGGTCATAGATAGGTGTTAAGATCTTTGCAACGTTCGGTACGAAGCAGTAATAGTCATTACCGAGTCCTAGGAGACGCCTTAATCCGTGTAGGTATGAGGGTTTCGTGTAACCTTTTATCGCGGCCACCTTATCCGGCTACGGTTCTATTCAGTCTTTGCCGATCGTGTGCCCGAGAAAGTCTAGTTTATTTTGAAGGAATTTACAATCCGTTATATTGATCACAAGGCCGGGCGCTTGCAGACGTCTGAAAACGCGTCAATGTGACTGTAATGGTCGTCTTCTTGTTTGCTGGAAATAAGTATATCGTCTACAGGGGCATAGGCAGTGTCGATATCTCTGAGCACTTCGTCCATAAAACGTTAGAACTAGTTTACTGCAACCTTCAGCTCGAATGAGCAGGTGAACAGGTGGAACAGGTAGAATTTGATACATGTACGACTCTGCTACGACGTAATTGAGGTGGCGAAAATTCACTGTACTTCTTTAACACCCCCCTTTCGTTACTAGTTGAAGGGGCGCTGCCCCGTGGCTCGCTGACGGTGTAACGATGCCTAATTTCACCATTTCGCCGAATTATTTTTTCACAATGGCAAGTGTTTCCGGGGCTAGTCGCCTTGGCCTACTGAATTGGAAAGACGTTGGGTCGGAATGAAATATTTATAAGCGTATGAAGACAACAACAATCCTTTTAGCCCAACGTGGTTGCCTTTTCATAGTAAGTAGATTAGTTCTGATGTAGAACGTCTAGGGAGCATCATGTGTTTGTATATTTTCTGTTCAAAACAGAATCAGGAAAGGGAAATGTTGTAGTAGGAAATATCATCTAATGATGATACTCGAAACAGAGGAGAATAAAACTCAATCGCGAGCAAGATAATCCAGGAAATTATAAGCCGCAATTTAATTTTTTTAACTCTGTATTAACCAAATATTAGCAAACAATCTTCTATAACTGCAGTTTTAGAAGTTAGCTAGCTAATACGTGGTTAATATAGTGTTAAATAAATCAAATTGCGACCTATTATTTCCTTGCTCGAAACAACTCATCAGCACCTGAAGAGAAAGCTTCCGACTCACGATATTGAGCTGAGAATGTCACCATTTTATTCCTCGTTAAGTCAATGCTGACCGGTATCATTACTGCACACCGGTTTTCTACGAGCAAATACCAATGCTGAGCACCTATTTCCTGTGCTAGTGCCAATGACGGGCACTATTTTAAACGAACGGGTGTCAATGCCGGACACCGATTTTTAACGAGCATTCTGGTGAGCAGGTTATAGCTGGGAGCAATTTACAGTCGCTTATGGTAAAATTGGTCTAGTCGTGACTTAAACTTTTTGATTGTATCTCTGTTTACAGCTTCTGCTGGAAAGTTGTTCCAATCCTCGTCTACTCTATACGTGAAGAAAATGCACGTGAGTTCGAGCGATTAACGCTTGCCAACGATTTTGTATCGATTATCCCTGATCACTCAGTTGGCATCTAGAGGGAAAAGAGTTGATCGATCGACGCTTTCCTTGCCTTCCATTATCTTCCAAACGTCGATCATGTCACCACTGACTCGACGCATGTCAAGTAGTCTGTGTTCCAACGATTTATTGCGCAGCGAAAGGATAAATTCGTTAGCTCTTCGTTGAACATTCTCTAATTTATTAACGTTTATTCTAAGGGTTGGACACTAGAATTGGACTGAATGCGGAAAATGCGGTCTAACAAATGCATTGTATAACTTTCGAATACAGTGTCTGCTCCTGTGCGAGATAGTGCGGAATATCGTGCCTAACATTCTATGGCCTTTTTTGGCCGCATGGTTTCATTGTTTGCTGCTCTTTAAGTCGTTACTAATGATGACATATCAAGACCTCTCTCTTCAGTGACAGGAATCAGTTTTTTTCCAACATTGAATGTTCGTGCTTAGGGTTATGATGACCAATATGAATAACTTCACATTTATCGACATTGAATTTCATTTGCCCCTTTACTGACCAATCAACAATTTTCTTCGTGTCGATTTGGATCTGCTCAAACTCAAGTTTGATTTACACTTTTTCTCTTAGCTAAGTATCGTTTGCGAACTTGCTAATATTCGAGAGTATGTTGATATCGAGATCGCTTTTGAATAATATGAAGAGAACAGGACCTTTACAGAATCCTTGACACACATCCGTTTGTAACTGTACTGAATTATAGGAAGCTCAGTTAAGTAGGACACGTTGCCGTCGGTCCGTAAGCCTGTTTACAACCAGTTATCTAGCTTGCCTCGAATACGGATGTTGTGCACTTTATTAATGGAGCGTTTCCGAGGGACTTTATCGAAGACCCAGTGAAAGTCAAGGTAAATGTTATCGATCGTAGATTTCTCGTCAAAAATTTCAATAACATTCGTGCTGAGGGTCACCTATCAGCTTGTTTGATTCTATGAATTCTGTTATTGTATCCGTGATCAAACTTTTCACCTATTTAATAATAACTGAATTGAGACAAATTGGACGGTAATTGACGGGACACTTTTTATATTGGGGTAATGTTGACCTTTTCCATTGGGAGGGGCAAGTGCCGAATGTGAGAGATCAGGTGAAAATGTTTGATAGATGTGTGGTGAATTCGTTCTTGACATCTTTCAGTATTCTGGAATGAACTTGGTCTGGTCCTGGGAACTTTGTTACGTTCAATTTACATATATATTTAGTAACTTGGTCAAGACAAAAGTTCACAGTGCAAAGGGGTTCAAATCATCCTTCCGCTATGATTTCATGGGGATTAGGATTATTTTGATTCTCGAATGTAAATAGAGAACGGAAATATTGGTTTAGTATGACACTTATGTTATTGTCGTCGGTTTCTAGCTCACCACTGTCGTTCATGAGAGGACCTATTACAGATTTTGGATTTTTTTTGCTCGTAATATAACTAAATAATTGGTCCGGATTAGTTTTGGCATTTCCTGAAATTTAATT
>SDVV010008645.1:0-17111 GCA_016164225.1 Gammarus roeselii | reverse complement strand
GCCCAGAACACATCCTTTCCTTTGGCAAGGTACTTCTCACATACCTGTCTCACTGCAAATATCTGATCGGTACACCCTCTACCGCTCCTAAAGCCACAGTGTTCCTCTCCAATTGCGCAGTCCGTACCGTCTCTAATCCTTTTGATCAGCACTCTCCCGTACAACTTACCAACAACACAGAACAGACTGATACCTCTCGAGTTGCAGCATTCATCTTTATCTCCTTTGCCCTTATATAGCGGCACAATGCAGGCACTGCGCCACTCAATAGGTACCACGCCTGCCACAAAACGCAAGTTCAGTAACCTCACCAACCATTCAACAATCGTTACTCCACCCTTCTTCAGGCACTCGGTCGCAACTCCATCCAAACCAGGGGCTTTCCCTGCTTTCATCGCGTCCACCGCCTCCTGTACCTCTTCCCTGGTAATGTCCGCAGTAAGTCTTTCTGTAGTTCTAAGTCAGCATATTTAATTGTAGTTCTAAGTCAGCATAATTAAAAACAACCAAAATACAATTTAAACTGGAGTTGTGATAAAGTGTTACGACAACAGTAAGAGACTTCTCAAAATCGGCATGTGATCATAGTCACAAACTGTAGTATGCCATCATAAATTGCGTTTGTATTCCTCCAGGCAGAGATACAGACACTAAGTTAAATCTCCCAGGAAGGGGAGTGGCCGACGGCAAGGCGCACCTCATACTCCTCACACACACACACATACATACATAACATAAGTCCTTTTGCGCTGAAGGGTTCGGCTGGAGTCCCTGCAACACACAATCCGGCTCATGAGTGCGGTCTGAGGTCAGTGTCAGCAGCAGAGCCCGACAGTATGACTAGTTTACCCCTGCCGCGTCTTGATGACCGAGCCTCCCCACCCACGACCATCCTGTTTCACAAGATGCCAAAGGCAAGAAAGCACATCAAGGCCGCGTCAAATATTATCCATTTACAATCATTCTCCACTCACGCCTTTCATTGCAAGCTTTCTCGCTACCTCCACGCTCAAGTCTGTCGTTCCTAACGCCTGCCGCGGTGGCGGCTCTGGCGGTCGTGGCGGCGGCTCTGGTGTCTGAGGTGGCATTCCCATTGAGATTGCTGCTGTTTGCCGCGGGGGTGCTGCGAGTGTTGGGTCCATCAATTGTTGAGGGACTCTGCAGTCGTCCGTCTCTCAATTTTCATTGCTGAAGCTTGGCCAGGCAAATGTGAATAGTTTTACAAAACAAAATAGATTTGATTTCAGATTTTATTTTAGAAAATAGGCTGGAGGTGTTTGTGGTTAGTGAGACTTGGCTTGTAAGCTCGGTTTGCTCTTCCTTTGTTGAGGTTCATGGGTTTTCTGTTGTAAGGGGAGATTCGCATACTGGAGTGAGAAAACACGATGTTTGTATGTATTTAAAAAAATTACTGAAGTATGAGGAGGTTAATCTGGACTTGCCAAATTTAGCAGCAGTTTTTCTGGTTCAACTTGATGTGTGGATTTTGGCTGTTTATAGAACTCCATCATATGGTGATCATAAAAATCTTCATCGGATAAGTTTGATTAGTGACTTCCGTGTTGATCGTGAGGTGGCCGAGTAGGGGAATTTCAACCTGCCCTCGGTGAAGTGACCGGATGAGTTGATGCAGGGAGAGAATATTGACTTGACGGATCAACTGTTTTTGGATTGCTTTGCATGTTGTGGCTTGTATCAGTGGGTGAGGGAGCAGACTTTTCTCTTGTCCGGCAACATTCTGGATTTATTTTTTACAAACGAGCCAGATCGTGTCGGGGATGTTGTTTTGGCTCTTTTTCCGCGGTGAGCTCATTCGCCTGTTATTTGTGGTTATTTGTTCGTGAATGTCTTGGAGCCTGATGGTGCAAGAAACTAAGCTCGGAAGTATTCTGGGCACCGGGGCAACTACGGTGCTATTTCCGAAGCATTGTCGAGAATTGATTGGCCTCTTGAATTTGTTTACCTGGGTGTTTGGGCGGCATATAGTGTGTTCCTCACTACACTGAGGAGTCTGATAGACTTACATGTGCCTCTTGCTAGGGACTCGCCTAGGGTACCATGGTCTGTAAGGCCTCCCCACGGGTTGAAGATGAGGAGAGCAAATGCGTGGGATGAGTAAAAGATTTAAAGAAGGAGGTTTGGCAGAAATGATCAAAATACTTAGGAGTCACTAGCTATTTTTCTTGATCTCAACTATCAGTTTCAAAATCATGCTTTGTTCAGCCTATCTCAGTACAAGGAATACCTTATGCAACGGTATAGTGACTCCTCAAAGCTGTTCCATGCTTTATACGAAGGAAGAAGAAAGGTCGTCTTGGGGTTGGACCGCTTCGTAATGCAGTTGGACTGCTGGTTTACGATTCACTGGAAATGGCTGAGCTCCTGTCATCTGCCTTCTCTGACGTTATAGAGAGGATGTTCCACCCAATCCTTCTCCTTTCCAGCTATTTGATGGCGGAATGAGCGAGTTTGCCATAAGGTCTCGGAATGTCGATGATGTTCTGGCGGGGCTCAATGTTAGTTTGGCAATGGGCATGGATGGACTCCACCCAAAGTTGCTGAAGGAGTGTGCTGTGCAATTGAAACAGCCTCTCTTTACAATCTTTAACCTTTCTCTGCATAGTGGAATGCTCCCTGATGCATGGAAGACTTCATTGGTGATTAAAAATTTTATAAGTAAATCTAGATATGATCCCCTCAACTTATGTCCAGTTAGTCTAACTTCTGTTTGCTGCAAATCGATGGAAAGGATTGTAGCTGTTGAGCTGTTAGACAATTCAGAGTCTTACCAGCTCCTTTCTTCCAGACAGTTTGGATTTAGGAAGGCTAGATCAACAGAAGATCAGTTGTTGATGGTCTATTCGGATGTAGTTAAGTCTGTCGATGCTAGTTTGGTGGTAGATATGGCCATGCTGGATTTTTCAAAGGCATTTGATGTTGTTTTACATCCCATTTGGCTTCCGAAGTTGCAGGCTCTAGGAGTTTCCGAGGTTGTGTTGGGGTGGATTGGTAGTTTTCTTCATTCTCGAATTATGTGTGGTGGCGTTGATGGAGTGAATAGTGAGCCGAGGGATGTTCTGAGTGGGGTCCACAGGGTTCAGCCTTGAGTCTAGTCCTCTTTCTCATATATGTTAATTTCTTTAGGGATGGCCTTGCATCTAAGTTTGGCGCATTTCCTGATGGTTTTAAAATTTATTTGTCTTTCCAACGTCATGATGTTGTTGGTGGTGTGTCTGCTTTGCAGAGAGACCTTGACAAAGTATTCCAGATTGCATCTTCATGAAATATGTCATTGAACCCTAGCAAGTGTGTCGTTTTACGTTTCAGAAGACGTTTAGCTGGTTGGATTGGTCCCGGTGCAGAGGTTGTTTACACTCTTGGGGAAGCTCGTTTCGAGTTCGTCCAAGTTCATCGCGATTTGGGAGTTCATGTGAATGTTGGTCTTAAGTTTCAGGGCCATGTCATACAAGGTGTGAGACGAGCTGCTAGTCTTTGTAGTGATTTGCTTTGGTCGACAGTTAATTGAAGCACAAATTTTATGGTTACACTCTTTGTGGCACATGCCAGGCCCATTCTTGATTACTGCTTCTGTGTGTTGAATCTTGGTTATGTCCAGGATGTGAAGTTGCTTGAGTCTGTTCAGAGGAGGTGGACCAAACAGGTGCACCATGACAGGCTGATGGCTGTTCCAAAGGTCACTAGATGGTAGGACGCGGGACATCAGCACAAACTCTTTATGCCCCGCTGCTCTGTAGATGTGGCAAGAAGGTTTTTCAATGTTCGCTGCATTAGGATATGGAATGAGCTGCCTGCTGCTGTTGTCGAGTCTGCTACCGTTTCTGCTTTCAAGGCAGGGTTGACTGAGTTTATAGGGGATAGGTTGTTTGAGTGCTAGGGTCTTGCGTTCCTAGTCGTGTTAGCGAGTCTGGTGTGATTAGTCCTGTTTATTGTTTCTGTTTTTTTTTTTATGTGTATATGTATTTGCTTTCATGGTTTTCTGAGGGGTTGTGCTTTGGGTTTTCATGCGAGTGGCTTTAGGTTTGTTCTCTGGAAGCCAATGGTGCGCATCCCTTCCAGTATCTTCCCGTTGTTGTTCTGCGGAGTCTTTGTGGGTGCTGGCGCGCACGGTTGTGCTGGCCTCTCGTGGCTTGTTGCACCTGACGACTGGGCATGCTGAGCCCTTGGGGTGCTGCAAAGGTAAGAGAATCAAAGGTAAGAACCATCCTTTCACCCAAACTTCGGTCTACCACTAAGCCTACGTCCATTCGCCACGGTTCAATAAGGACGTTGTTTGCACTGCGAACCACATCGTTACTGATCCTGTCTCTCAGCGTCACTCCAGCCATGCTCCTCAAAATTTTAATCTCGAAAACATTGAATTTTTTTCTCTCTTCTGCTTTAACCCCCCATGTCTTAGCTCCAAAGAGCTCAGTTGGGACAACTACACCCTCATACAACCCTTTCTTTGCTTCCAGCCCCGACGTCCTACAGCTCATAACACTCTTAATTCACTCATGACTTCACCTCAGTTTCCGCTAGTTCAGTCTTCTCCACACGAGAGCCCAGATACTTGAAACAATGAAATTCCTCCAATAATTCTCCATTTAGGAGGACACTAATTGCGCTTGCATCAACATTCCTCAAGCATATCATTGATTTACTTTTCCTCACGTTCACTCGAAGCTTCCTCCTCTCACACACTCTACGATACTCCGATACTAGCCTACATAGCATCTCCTCTGAATCCGCCACCAGCGCCGTATCATCCGCAAACAGTAACTGGTTCAACTGCCAACTCCGCTCTGTCGTTTCCAACAGTTCCAAGCCCCGACCAAATACACCCGTGCCCACCTCCCTGACCACTCCATCCATGAAGTGATTCAACAGCCAGAGAGACATAACGCAGCCTTGTCTCAGACCCCCTTTCACTGTGAACCAATAACTCACCTCGCTCCCCACTTTGTCACAAGCTCTGCGGTGAACATAGAAAATCTGAACTATTTTCAACAGATTTCCATCCACTCCATACAAACGCAACACCCCCTCCACAGTGCTTCCCTGTCAACCCTGTCGTAGGCCTGTTCCAAATCCACGAAGGCCTAGAACACATTTTTTTCCTTTTGCAAGGTACTTCTCACAGACTTGTCTTACTGTAAAAATCCAATCGGCACACCCTCCACCACTCCTAAAGCCACAGTGTTCCACTCCAATTGCGTCATCTGTACAGTCTCTGATCCTTTTGATCAGCCCTCGCCCAGACAGAAATGCAAGCTAATAATGACTTTTGTGACGATTTAAATTTCAAGGCTACATAGTAGTCTTGTTCATTCTGGAGAAAGTAATCATGCTTCCTAAATTCAAGGAGACAAAAGAAGTATCAAGAACAAATTCGGCATATGAACCGTGACAAGACAGTGTTGCGGTCAATACTAACCAGTTGCTGGCGGAGAGTCTGTATGGATTCATCGTCTTTCTGGCTGCTTGTCTCATGCTGCCATCTCACTTGGTCCCTCTCCTGTCGCAACTGCGCCAACTGCTCCGTCAGGTCCCGCTCTTTTCTCTGCCACTCTGCCCTGGCCGCCTCCTGAGCCTGCGCCTCGTGCCAGCGCAGAGACTCATTCTGTCTCCTCATCTCTTCCTCCTGCTTCCGGCTCTCCCCCTCGAGTGCCAGCCTCTGCTCCTCAAAGCGATTCGTAGCCTCATCCAAGCGCCTCTCGCACATCGCACGCTCATCGGCGAGCAGCGCGTCAGCTCGCTGTTGCTGGCTCAACTGCTGCTGCTCGCTCTGCTGTCGCTGCTGGGCCAATACCAGCTGGATTGACACTAGTTGCTCAGCCTGCTGTGAGCAATGCTCGCGGCATTCCTCTACCTGGTAAGGAAAAAGAGGAATACAAGGCTTGAAAGTACTCTCTAATGACTCCACTGCGTATATCAAACTATCAGTATGACAGTGCATGCTGTGTCTTAGTTCATGAAATTAGCGTGAACACTAACCAACCTTTGATAGCAAAGCCTGCTCCCTATCAGCGTGCTGACGCTGCAGCTCCTGTAGTCTGTCATCCTCGCAGCCGTCGGTGGAACCAGTACTACACCTGTAAGCACAAATCAACCAATCAAACAGAATAGGTTTGTTAAGTTGAATACGGTGTATCACTCACGGTGCGATACAGATTCTACAAAAACTCGATATTACATTAAAAACAAAAAGCGCAAGCCCTTGTTCAAGAAGTCTTTTTACGGTGATGCTTAACCACTACATGCATCTACATATTTACTAATGACCATAACTAAAATGCTCTCAAAGGAATAAGCGGAGGTGAAAAGAAAAGCAAAGCTTCGTTTCAATTCATCAGCAAGAAGAATTGTGGGAGACTCACCTGAGTTGCTGCTGCCTGCACTGTTCAAGCTGTCGGACTTCCTGCTGCAAGTGGTGCACTTGCTCCTGCAGCTGTTGCACCTGACGATCCTTGTCACTCTGTACGTCCCGCAGCACTGACTCTAGAGCAACGTGCTCGGTAGTTCGCTCGCGCAGCTGAGCGTTGGCTGCCTCGAGGTCTGCGCTCGTCTGCAGCAACTTAACAGAGAGAAAGATAGTAATAAAGAGCTTAGGGAAGCCAGCTGAACACAATTATTGTTGATCCATCTTGTTTTAAAGTGATTCAAGACAACTGTGAACGTTGGAGTCCCTCGAACGAAAACAATTTTAGGCAGGTGGTCACCAAGTGTCACAGAACGCTTTTCTTCTGGTGGTGCATTTCGCAACTCTGATGTTTGAATAATTCCGGCAAAGCTACAGCATTATTGATTTTTTACAGGGCATGTCTAAGCACCGAGATAAACCAAAACAGGAGTAGGACCCTTCAATCTCCAAAACAAGGAACTCTGAGCCCAGACTTGCACAGACACGAATGGAGATGGCGGCGGAGCTCATATTTGTACCAAACGGAAGTACTCGACATAACAACAGCAGCCAAACACAAACAAACCAAAACAGAGACCAACAAACTCAGAATAACTCTCCCTGGAGGAAAAGAGAAATGGCGACAGACATCTCCCTAGGCGAACTATACAACAAGAATGCTGTGAGAGTGCACAGAGGCATCAATCTCAAGCTGTGCCCAGGGAGCGAGCAAACTATACGAATAAACTGCTAACCATTCAACTTGCTACCATATGAAAACAAGAAAAAATGAAAATGCATAGGTGAGGCACAACAACAAAGAGAAAACAAACCAAAATTATCTCATCGATAACATGGGTGGGTACTCAATACAGCAAGGATTTGAAACACATTTTACCAAGTTAAATCTCATAAGCCACATCCCAAAATTCATTTAGTTTGCCAAACTCTTCCACATCAACTAAGCTGTATCCTACATGACCATGGACAGTAAACAACTTGGTCATTGTGTTTGCATGAGGAAACAATTTTTCCCATGGAAGGGCCTAACCAGCCTGACAATACCCATCATGACCAACTCAGAGGCCCTGAGATATACAGTAAAAGAGAAAAGCAGCAGAGGCAGCATCGTCAGTCGCCTCCCCTCCTGATCATCCTCAATGAAGCATGCATTCAAGTCACTGCCATGAACAGAAGAATGGGGGGCAACCAATAGGACTCTCTAGTAGACAAGAGGGAGCCCTTTGCACGAGACAATGTACACATTATGACAGCAGTTCGGAGCCAAAAACAAAAAATTTGTAGGTAATAACAGGTAGCTAATCAACATGGACTGAATAATATACAAGTTTGCTTGCCACATATTCTTATTGGCCCATGCTGGACCTACCAGCAAGAACAAGGGTAGAGTTTATCGATCTATTCAATCATTTGCAAACAGCTAACAGTATTTGGATAAAAGAAATCTATTTACTCATCTGTTATATCAGTACTTCTAATTTGTTTCCCTATGCACCTCACTTGTATCTGCTGTCATTGCCATCAGCAGTTGAAGGAGAATCTCTACCTGCCTGTATGACAAGCTCTAATGCACATCCCACTCTGTTGCTCGGTAAGCGCAATTCCCGGCCTTTTACCAAATCTGGCAATGAGGAGCCTCAATAGTAAGTTCATTTCTCCAGTCAGCCTGATTGATTTTGTCGCACAAGTAGTGAAATGCAATACTAAACACTAATACCAAATGAGGTTTGGAAGTTTTCCTGCTTCCCATGTGTTTCATCTCATGTAGTGGAATGCAACACTTAACACCAATACCAAATGAGGTTTGGAGGTTTCCCTGCTTCCCATGTGTTTGATCTTAGCAGCCTCACAAGTAGTGAAATGCAATACTAAACACTAATACTAAATGAGGTTTGGAAGTTTCCCTGCTTCCCATGTGTTTGATCTTAGCAGCCTAACAAGTAGTGAAATGTAATACTAAACAATAATACCAAATGAGGTTTGGAGGTATTCCTACTTCCCATGTGTTTGATCTTAGCAGCCTTGCAAGTAGTGAAATGCAATACTAAACACTAATACCAAATGAGGTTTGGAAGTTTCCCAGCTTCCCATGTGTTAGATCTTAGCAGCCTTGCAAGTAGTGAAATACAATACTAAACACTAATACCAAATGAGGTTTGGAAGTTTCCCTGCTTCCCATGTGTTTGATCTTAGCAGCCTCGCAAGTAGTGAAATACAATACTAACACTAATACCAAATGAGGTTTGGAAGTTTCCCTGCTTCCCATGTGTCTGATCTTAGCAGCCTCGCAAGTAGTGAAATACAATACTAAACACCAATACCAAATGAGGTTTGGAAGTTTCCCTGATTACCATGTGTTTGATCTTAGCAGCCTCACAAGTAGTGAAATGCAATACTAAACACTAATACCAAATGAGGTTTGGAAGTTTCCCTGCTTACCATGTGTTTGATCTTAGCAGCCTCCTGCACGCTAAGTCCCTCGCGCTGGTCGCAATCGTCTTGGATGTCCTCCAGGCGCCTCAATAGCCCTGTATTGTACACCAAACTCATCAATGACAAACACGAAGCATGCAATAATCTTTCACTGCACTAGAGCCATAGTTCACAGGAATAGTTGAAGGACCCAATGATGTGTTTAGGCTTAACCTCAAATTACCAATCCCATTAAGATGGAAGAATGCAAAAATTCAAGAGATCAATTTTTGTAGGAGCCATTTTAATGAACTAATTTCTACTACACTAAGCAAATTAGGATTATACATTAATATTAGTGATATTGGTGTACTTAGATCATTCAATAACTGTAGGAGCAGTTGCTGTGACTGGTTGTTTCAGTCCAGCACTGCACAGCAATCAGATTTCAAGGGGGATTGCTTGAGCCAGCACGACACAGTGATTGTTATTAAGATGTTCTCAACCTGTTCCAGCAATCTCCAATTGCAAATAAAAAGGGTTTTGTTTTAGAACAGATTGGTCAATTGCTCTCAACTGCTTCACACAGTAGATTCACAAGAAGGTTCATCACCAAATCAAGCAAAACACAGACCGTTGTAGTACAGAATGACATACTGACTCTCTAAATACCACACTGCCCTCTCAATGATCAGTTCAGTGCCTGAACAAGTGTGTAGGGCCCACCAATTGATTGATATGAAGGCGCTATTCAATCATTTTAACTTAGCAATTTCAAGTAAAGAGAAAATAAAATTCATGCATGAATTAGCTAACATAGATGCCATTAATGTTCTATGTTAATAATTCAACATATTTCTACGCAATAGGGCTCTGAAAAGATTCTGTAACATAACACCAGCAAAATAGACCTATAAGTTGGCTAGCTATATAGGTATTATATTGAGTAGCTACCTAAGTGAAAATTTAAACTAAAAATTACAATATAAATGTTAATGGTCCTAGTAATGCTGTGCACAGATCAGAAATGACCCATTGACTGCAAGAAACCTAAGTCTACAATGAAATAGTGCAGAATATTTTTTTTAAACATAGATTGTTACAGTTTACACTGACCTATGAATATTCTTACACAATTCCATTGGAGACTTTTTTTTCTTACTGCCTCATAACAATTTTATGCATCATTCCTTACACAAAGCTAAATAAGTACTTATCAGTTTAAAAATGAGTAAAAAACTCAAAAATTAGGGCCTACTATACAGGGCAACTTCAAAAGTTACATTCCAGATCAAGCAGCAAGGTATCTTAACAATTATCATCACAATTTATTTGTTCAAAGTGTCAAAAAAAATTCCCTGTCAAGTAGCTAACTAAAATTACATTGAAAATTATCTCATCTTTGTTGCGGGTAAAACTCTTTAAACAGAAGGTAACAGATATATTAACAAAACAGCCCATAGCTATAATCTTTCTGAAGATAGTTATGCCGTTGAAATTCTTTGCTAAATATATAATGGCTAAATTAGTTACGAGAATTACCAAACCGACCAGGAATTCAGTGGAGCAGATCACCACAAAAGAAGAGCACAGCACAAACCTTCATTGCGATCTGGAAAGAAAAAGTACAGAGCTGATAAGCTCACATTTAAGTTTCCCTGCAGTCAAGCCATCAGATTTGATTAGAGTGTCAAGGCTTTCTAGTGCACTGGAGTCAGTGTCCTTCTGCCACCGAACGTCAGACCAGCAGCCAGTGCTGCATAAAGTTATCGACAAGTCATCGTCCGTCTCAGGGATTGTGCCGACTCATGGTGCGCTTAGGTCACAGATGTGTTCTACTCGCAGTGAGCAAGGAAGACTGTGGGTCTATCGGGGTCTATCGGTAAGCAAGACTATGTATGATCAATTCACAACATATCAGATTTGAGCTAAGAGGTTGGTTTCTCGAAGGTAGTTAAGGAGCAGTTGAGCCATTAGGCGGGTCAATAAAACTATGACAAAAGGACGTAATCCATGTTCCTCAGGACAAGGAGGCTATGAGTCAACAATAGTTAGCTCCAGTATCAGCACTTCCTGGCTATTGATATCAAATCATTACATGAGGCAGGTTATAAATAATATACATTCACCCATGAGCCCCAATCCCTTGTTCACCATAGCTATTGAACAATATTTGACATGAACTTAACAATATTTAGGTATATATTGATACAATAGGCATGATGAAGTGATACTGCCAATCTTTGTGATAAGTTTCATTATTCATCTCAGCATGATAGGAATATAGCTACAACTGTAGCTTACTACTCCTACTTGCCATGACTAACAGTCTATTTGTTAGCTTTTCCTATGATAACGAGAGATTTACCAAGACTCCATTTCAAGCCAATCCCAATACTCCAGAACGGTCTATACATGGCCAATACCAATATTTTTAGCATTTTATTCAATAGGTTGCGTGATAATTTTTGGTAAGTTTAATAAAAATGACATACTGTAAGCTAAATGTGTAACCTATTATTCTTTGTGCAATAAGAGCACTATTCAAATTCTCCTCAACATGGGTTCTCTTTCATTTCAGTATACATAGCCACCAAGGCAGCGAGGAGAGCAAGTTATAAGAGGGAAACAGAAGGCCAACTACAAGCTGATAAGAGAATGCAGCTGCAGGGCAAGCATACATCCCAGAATCATGACCCAACAATTCTATAAGCAGGAAGAATGCCTCCTAGTAGCAAGACCCAAAAATCCTGTCCCTGTAGCAGTCAACCCACAGGATGCAGAATGCGAATGAGCATCTGCTGGGACTCCATTGAAAAAGGATCTGTAGTGATGCATACGTAGCAAAAGACTGCTCCACGAACCATCCACTTGGATCTTGCTACTTAGAGGTGTATCTCTCGATTGTTAGATATTTACTATTTGAGAGAATTTCCCTCTGACGGTGCATTTCTGCAAGCTGTTTTGTCGTCCACCATGCCTGGAGCTGAATTCAGATTGTACAATGACAAAATTGCCAAAAAAAATGTATAAAGGTATCTCCATTGACCTGAAAGTGTTGAGCTATTTGAGTCAGAGCCCATGGGAAACCCCCCAAGAAGTACCCTATAATATTTAATGGTGCTGGAAAAACAGGTGACATCAAGGCAGAAGATTTGATCCTCTACCAATAGAACCATGAGTGCTGATGCAACCTTTAAAAACACAAGCTCTTTAATGAGGATCTCTAGGAGCCGGAAAATTATCCAGTCTGTGTCCAAAACATCGGTAGGAACCTGGATAAGTAGCTATCCAGGTACTCAAGTTGCCTGCAACTTGAGTCCAAGAAGATAAATCGTTGCTTGACTCACCTGGTGTTGCACTCGACGACAGTAACAGCTCTGGAATGGATGATAGGGCAAACTCGTCCAAGTTTCCTTCATGGCATTGCTGGATGCTGTGGAGGATGCCAAAAATCTGCATTGCTCCCCTTTGCTGTCTAGTGGTCTCTCCACTACCAATGTGGGTGGAAGGATGCGTGTGGTCGTCTAAGCGTGTCAGTGTTGGGAGGTGCCTCTGTGCACACTTGTGATTCTGGTATTGGTGCACGCTGTTCATTCTACGATCAAATCGTTGGTGATCTTTCAATTGACTGTTTCTCTCGTGGATGTAAATTTCACGCAGATCAAGCATGTGTTGGGATTTGACAGTGACATCATTAACCGCATGTGTAGGGAAGGAGTGAATGCTCTGAAGTATTTTTGCTGCAGGTGCAGGAGTGGATCCGTGGTGTTGGATGTCAGTAGGACCTTCTGTCAGCATCTGATCAGCTGCTTGCTGCTGTTAGTTCCATCTCCAAGATGTTGTCTGATGTGTCTGGAAAAGGTTCTGCTGTTGTGGGCGGTGCTGTGCTATTTGTGTGGGATGTGGAGAATATAATTAAGGAGTAAGTAGCTAGTTATACTGCTGTGGGTGGTGGTGGCAATTGTGGACTCTCTGTAGAGGATGTGATGAGTATAATTGACAAGTGTCCAGTTTGGTGAATGTTCCACTCAGAGGGAGGAAAGAAACTGTGGTCCTCTGGAATGGAGGAGTCTATAGGTAAGTGAGACTAAAAATTATCACTTACAACATCAGATTTCAGCCAAGAGGTTTGTTTCTTGAAGGTAGCTGAGAAGCGGTTCCGCAATGAATTGCCTCTGAGGGACCTCAGTATGCGATAGGCGGAGTGTGTTAGGAAGGTCCAGGAACCGGCACTTGGGGAATTGCATGCGTCGACATTCCGTCCAGGTTGGGCACTCTGCCAAGACATGGGCTATTGTAAGAGGGATTAAACAGTTCATGCAGTATTTGGGTGGCGACGCCTACATTGGATGTCCGTGCGTTAGTCTGATATGTCTAATTCTCAGTCGTCAGAATTATCTCTGTCAGTCGAGATCGGCTGCTGGAAGAGACCCAGGGCGTTGGTTCGTCCTCGACCATTTAATGTTCCATTTATTTTGTAGAGCTCTTTTAATCGCTAGGTAAAAGCCTTCACATGGAAGTGGACGCTGTTTTGCTCGGTCAGGCGCCGCTGCAGCTCTTCGCGTCGCTTCGTCCGCTCGCTCACTGCCCACCACCCCGCAGTCGCCCGGAACCAAGCACAAACGAACGTTCTTGTTTCTGGAGGACAATCGCACAAGCCAGCGCAAGATTGCTGAGACAACAGGGTGGCAATTGTTGAAGATCTCCAGGCCATGAAGCGCGCTAAGCGAATCACTAAAAATTGCGATAATGGCATCTGGAAGAGTGTCGGCCGCCAAGAGGGCGTCGACAATGGCCGTGAGTTCAGCAGTGAAAACTGAAGGTGATGGCGGAAGTCTCCTAGCGACAACGCGCCCAGTGAGTACTGCTGCACAGCCCACATCATCGTCGTCCTTTGATCAGTCAGTGAAGATATGCAAGCTATCAGCGTGATGAGACTCCATATGGGCTATAAAAATAGGACGAAGATTTTGCAGTGCAACATCTGCCTTTCGGCCAGTAAAATTGTGAGGGCAGAGCATATTTTCTGGTATGCGCCAGATGGGAACAGCATACCGCTGAAGAGGGTCCACCATGATACGTGGCAGCCCAAGCTCAGCAGTGAGAAGCTCAATGCACTGTGAGAAGCTCGAGGAGGGAGCCAGATAGGGGGGATCTGCTGGATTGTGGTACATGTAGGGGAGGTTGGGCGAGCGAGAAATGACATGAGCAAGCCGTGACTTGAAGCAACTCGGAGACGGACGATGACTTGTCGATGAATTAATGCAGCACTGGCTGCTGGTTTGACGTTCAGTGCCAGAAGGACATTGACTCCAGTATCACTAGAAAGCCTTGGCACTCTAATTTCATCTATAATATTTGAATACTGTCACTAGGATGTAACTGCTTTTAATGAAGATTAAACAGATTATATATTTAAAATTGATCATATTTATACAATTAAAAAAATAGTAACTCTTTACAGGTGGTTGGGAGTGGCTTAAGGGAAAGATGAAGGTCAATTCCATTCAATTCCATTTGACCAGACTGCTGAAAGCAGCCCAATAAATGTTGGCAGCAGTTGCAAACCTAATATGTTATTTCAGCATTCGCAGTTGGACCAAATGGGTGGGTCTCCCTGTGTTTGATCTGTATCTGGGCATAAATAATTTTGACCCCAAGTGTAGTTAATATCTAAATTATACTCATCCAATTGTTTTTCCACAACAATTCATGATCAAATGCTGCAAAAGGATTATACATGTTGACGAGTATCTGTATGTTCATAGGGATTTGACCTACCATACGCGTCAGGAGTATCTGGGCTCCCATGTGGAGATGACTGAACTAGTGGAAACTGAAGTGAAGGCGCGAGTGAAGGAGGGATGTAAAGTGTTGGGTGCACTAAAGTGTGTAAATGAGCTGTAAGACGTTGAGGATGGAAGCAAAGAGAGGGCTGTATGAGGGAGTTGTTGTCCCAACTGTGCTCTACGGAGCTGAGGCTTGGAGGGTGAAAGCAAAGGAGAGAAGAAGGTTGAATGTTTTCGAGATGAAGTGTTTGAGGAGCATGGCTGGAGTAACGCTGAGAGACCGGTATCACCAACGACGTGGTTCGAATCAGAACAGGGATGGTGAAAAAGTTGGAGGACAGAGTGGATTCGTGTGTACCGAGATGGTTCGGGCACATGGAGAGGATGGATGAAGGCAGATTGGTGAAAAGGGTTATGAATGCGGAGGCGAGTGGTCGCAGGCCTAGAGGTACACCGAAGTTTGGGTGGATGGATGGTGTGAAGCAGGCGTTGGGAAGGAGAGACATGAATGTGGAAGTCGCGAGAGAGCGTGCAATGAACAGGCGTGAGTGGATTATGGTTGTGGATGGTTGATTTTGACGCTGCTCTGAAGTTCTTTCCCGTCCTTGACATCCCATTGTCGGGATGGTCGTGAGGAAGAGGGCCCGGCCATTAAGACGCGGCGAGGGTACACCAGTAAAAACTGTTGGGCCCTGCTGCTGACAACGGATCTTAGGACTGCACTTGTGACCCAGGGTGTACGTTGCGGGGTTACCGGTCGGATCCTTTAGCACAACAGGTTCAAGTTGTGTGAGTATGAGGGTGTGAGGTGCGCCTTGCCATCGGCCATCCCCCTTCCTGGGGGATGCGGCCTAGTGACTGTAGATGTACAGCACAGTCAGCAGGGGGGGGGAGGGGGGGTAGAGGTGGAATAGCAAATGTGAAGAGGAAATGCAGTTGTTAGTCTTCTCAGGAAAGTCAACAGACGAGTCGTCTAGACGGCCGTGGCACTGATGATTACTCTGGCGCTGGGATGTGTAGGAGGGATGTCTTTGAAGAGGGCTGCATGAGAGGTTCTAACAATTACCGTATCATTTTTGATGATACAATCATTGCCTTATAAGCTAATACTCTACCTTGTCTCCTATAACGGAAGTATATTCATCCGACTTGTGTACTCCAGTATTGGATTATTCTGATTAATTGATACTTTGCTGTAACTGGTTATTATATCTCCACACTTTATCACAATTGCCCCTGCAAATTACTCTTGATGTTACCTAACGTCTCATCTATTTCAATGTCTCAATCTTTTTGAAGTGTGCTCTGTCTGTCGATGAATAATACGTAGCCGCTCTCTCTCACAGAAGTAAATTCGATACAAATATAAATTAATTGATTAATTCTACCAATTACCGTACCATTTGCAAGTTGCAATTGCCATCATAAAAGGTAACATTGTTCTCTTCACTTCTCTTGGAAAAATCCGTACATCTGAGTTTTGTACTCCCCCACTGAATTATACTGATTGTCGTCCATATATGTATGTAGGTACGTACGCGTTCTGTGTGTATTTGTATATATATATATGTATATATATATATATATATATGTATATATATGTACGTGCATGTATAGGTAGGTATATTGTATGAATATATAGGTGTTGGTATATATTTAATGGTATATTGTGTATTCCATTCGGTTTCATGAAGGACAAGCCAGCCGCCTACTAGAGATGAGCACATATTATGAAAACTGTTTTGCAACACGAAGTAGCTACGAATCGGCAGCCAACAGGAGATGTGCTGTCACAAATTCATTTTTATTTCTCGCTTCCCTAATTCAAATAGAGCATTTTAAAAAATAAGTTTCTTGTGTTAGACCTAAGTATTGAAAACCCATTGCTAAACGATGGAAATAAACAATTTAATAATAATAAATAAATAAAAGTGCCCAGTAATGCCGAGAGGTTTTGCTCGTGAGACTGTTGAGCTGGTGGAAGCGCAACAGTTGGGCATTAATGCTGATCTGACTGATGTGGTCAAGATTGTCAGAGCAAAGGCACAAGCCACTAGCCTGAAGAACATGGATGGTTTTGAGTTTTTCCATTCAAAAAGACCTTACTTACAGGCAGATAGGAGAGTTGCTGGCTAGAGGCACGCTCTTAATGCATCAGAATGTGACAGAGAGAAGTGAATTCTGGACGGCTGTTGCTGGACAGAAGGCTGATGTTGGAGCTGGTCAGGGTGGGCCTGTTGATGTTTCCGAGGTTTCCTCTAGTTGGGCACTAGCTGGTGGTGGTTGAGGCGGTGACGGTCGCATTGGGGTAGCCGTGGTGATAGTAGCCGTGGCTGTGGCCGCGGCTGTGCTAGTGGCCGCGGCTGTGCTGGTGGCCGCGGCTGTGCTGGTGGCCGCGGCTGTGCTGGTGGCCGCGGCTGTGCTATTGGCCGCGGCTGTGCTGGTGACCGCGGCTGTGCTGGTGGCCGCGGCTGTGCTGGTGGCCG
>SDVV010008644.1:0-17111 GCA_016164225.1 Gammarus roeselii | reverse complement strand
CACACACACATATACACACACACACACTACTAAAGAAAATACATGCATGCTTACACACATCCCTACAAATGATTAAACTTCATCAACCTAGTCAAAATCTAAAAATTCCCCATACATCAGATCAGCATGAGCTTGCTTATAGCGAGTGATATGTCAACTGCACTATGTCAGTGGACAAGCTTATTCCACACACCAACACCTCTCACACTGAACGTTCTACTGCGGACATCAGAAAAGCAAGGAGGAGACACCAGCCTCAGCCCATGACTTCTAGTACCAACTCTTGGAGCCAAAGGAAACATAGTAAGCATGTCCTCTGATTTCCCATGCAAAATTTTCCAACATTTGGTCAGGTCTGCCCTAAGAATGCAACCCTTAACGGATAACAAATGCAGGCTCCTCAAATGACCACCATAGTCCTTGCCAGAAAGTTCATCAATGTTCTTAATCGATCTGCTCTGGTGAGACTCCAGCCGCCTGCAGTCCCCACAATATCCAGTGTTCCAAACGCAAGATGCATACTTGAAAAGGGGATGAATATGGGAAACATATATATAGGGATAGCATAAATTCCCGTGACCTGCAAACAGTTGGCTAACCCACCAGCCTTTGCAGCCACCGCATGAATATAATTGTGGAATCTGAGACTGGCATCTACACCCAAGTCTCTGTGTGTAGGGACAAACTTCAATACTCTGCCCTGCAGGAGGTACTGGTTAGCTGGAACCCATCGGCAAGTGGAGAGCACCCACAACTGGACAATCACTCTTTTTATTTCTGACATATGCATGGATCTTCCGATCTGGTTATCAGGCCTCTTTAGTAAATTACTCTTCCTGGAGTCAATGGAAAAATTCCTATAGTGCCTATTCAGCTCCCTAAATATGTGTAGTCTCTCAAGAGCTCTGGCTGAATTGCAACCCTCTGCCCCTCTGACCTGCTGGTATGCAAGCGGATGTGATATTTCACTATTTAATTGATCAATATTGCGCCATCAAAGCATGGCCCAGCGCTTGCTATGACAGTGTTGCTGTTGCCCTCGGTAAGTGTGGGTGTTGTTGCTGCGTGACCAATTGTGCTGCGCAGGTGTTATGTGCTACATATCGTAACTTTTGGGTGATAGGTTTATCAATTTGCTATACTGTGACAGTTTGAAAACATTTCGAAATAAGATTTGTGTTGCTTTCTATGTGTTACATATTGTTACTTTTAGGTGATAGGTTTATTAATTTGCTATGCTGTGACAGTTTGAAAGCATTGGAAAATGATATTTATTTTGCTTCTTATAATTTTTTTTCTCTTAGTTATTCCACAGTGGCAAACGTAGTAAAGATACTATCTGCTATCACATTTTTTCCCGCCAGTTACATCAAGCGTCACCTGTGTTGGTGGTGGTAAAATGGTTTAATCTAGAGAGACATCATCATAAGATATCCGCTATCTTCATGAATATTATCAATTGTTAATTCTTCAGTATGAGATATCTTATATGTGAGATCACGGCTAATATATGTTTTCTGCACTTTTTTATCAGTTTTTATGACTGTAATCAACCAGTCACTGATGTAGTTCAGAGAATTTTTATTTTATTATATTAAATGGTCTGCTACAAATGTTTTTTTTTTATATCTATGTGTAGTAGTGTACTATTTGGATGCTTAAAACATGGAACAGAATGTAGCGTCGACCCGGGTGACTCCCCTCATTTTGCACATACTTTGAAATAACTTGGTAAGTACACGGCCAAGAAACTCCGTATTTACGGTGTGTATAGCTACTATTATAACCATGGAGCACCATTAGTTCCAACATTCTAGCGTTGACCCAAAAAAAAATATTTAAGAAAAACCGTGCAGCTAGCTACGGCCCCTAATCGGGGGTGACTCCCCGCACCAAACGGGGCGACTCCCCGCACTCCCCATACATCAATAATTGAAAAGCAAATTAAAAGTTTGAGAGTACCAATAGATAGAGCATGCTTATATTAGTATATATCAGTTGGTTAAAATAAAACTACGTAAAAATCATGTCTGACCGTCATCCTTGACTGTCAAATGATTTTTTTTTTCACAGCATTAAATAAAGTTTTTCTTCAATAATTGCAATCTAACTTTACTGGAAGTCATTTCTCCACATCCTGAACTAATTATGACCTTAAAGTATTAGAAAATTAGGGAATATCATGAAAGAACAATCTTTTTAAGAATACGATAGAACAGGTAGAAAAATAATTTCTCTAATTCTATAGCAAACCTATTGCATTAACATGAATACAAGTCATGCTAGGTAAGGCATTGTTATCTAGATATGAAAATATGATGAAAAAAATCATTTCTGGGCGTTAAACATAAGTCAACACTTAGGCCAAGACTTGTCACCATGTGTTGAACATTGGATCATTATTAAATTAATTGAGCATTTTGAAATTAGCTGTGGTATCCTTATTGTGGATTATTTACTTCCAGATGTCTTTACATGTGTGTAGAATTGCATTTAATATATATACTTTTCATTGAAGAAAAACAAAGATATTTTATAACATAATAAGTGCAGGGAGTCACCCCCATTCGTTTTACCCAAGGTGACTCCCCGCAGTTGTATATTTTTATATATCTACAAAAGTTTACATTTCTTCCCAAAATTCTTCATACGCAACAAACTACAACATATTCCAAGTATCACCACTAATTTTGACCCTAATCCAATGGAAACTCTAGCCACAGCATCAAAGTTTGTGGAACATCAAATTTTCCAAACCAAAATTATCAGGGACCTGATAAACACACCTTCACTTTGGCGATTTTTCATAAATTCTGTGCGCGCATCGAACTTCTACAAGTAGCTGATACTTACTATCAAAAACCTGTTCTTTCAAGTCCTGTAGTGGAATATTGTGATTTCCAACGTTTTGGTGCCCAAAAGAGGGGTGCGGGGAGTCACCCCGGGTTCTCAACTGCGGGAAGTCACCCCGGTCGACGCTATGTCAAAAACTGATACTGGTGTGTGGCAATTATATTTTGAGTTGTGCAACAATCATGATATCAATATGATAATCAATTGATCATATTCAGTATATTTGCTTAATAATTCATCTATGTGATATACTGTGGGTGTGTCCACAGCTTAAATCTTCATAGAACATATAAACAGATATGTCAAGTGTTTCCATAACTTTTTTTTTTCCAATGCTATATTAATGATTGATTCCAGCATTATCCTCCTAGAGATTTAGTATTTTCAGCCGGATATGTTATTCTGCGTCTGGATATCTGGCATTTCACAGCCAGATGTCGAACATTTCACGGCCGGATATCCAACATTTCACGACTGGATGTCCGACATTTCATGGCTAGATGTCTGGCATTTTGCAGCCGGATATCCGGCATTTGTGCCGGATATTCGGCATTTTCTAAGCCAAGTATCCGGCTGTATTATTTATGATTCTATTATTAGACCTTTCTTTACGCCATTAGAAGAATGAATTATTTTAGATGCATTCCAAATAATGTTATGATCCTGAGAATGAATATGATTGAAAATGTTACTGCTTTGTTTGACATAAGGGATATAGCTTTTGGGTTCCTTGAACCTTGTTGCAAGAGTCCGACCTGTCTCACCGATATACAATTCAGGATAATTGGAACAAGGGACAACGAGGATCACAGGCTGCGATCGACATATAGCACACTTTTACTCTTGCTAACTAAATTTTAAGAGCGACTTGTTTTTCTAGTATTCCATCCGGCTCATGATTGAGCTCTTTTCTTAGCCTCTTATAATGGAGATTTTATATCTGTTCTAAATTGTCTCCAAGAACCCCGATTGTCTTGATGCGCCTCCAAATAAGTTTATTATTACAGGGAACTATTAGACAGGTGGCCACCAGATTTATTGATGAAAATGGGGGTACCAGTAAATCACCATTTTGCGATCTATAAAATTTGTAGTGTTACTAGATTTTTAAGACCCAATTTATGTTCCTGCTGATTTGAATGAATAATGGAAGTTTTTACTAATGGTTTCCTACTCCTGGAATACTGCAAGTTTTGCAATTATTCCCATATTACTTCAGTAATTTTGGATTGTTAATGTGTATTTTTTGTTTCATTATTTCATAATAGAGCATTTCATCATTGAATCATATGGAAGTCATGGTGCACAAAATACAAAACCTCTGGTGATTTATGACCAACTGGATACTGAGCTAAGAAGGCCACTGCCAAATCCAAACATGAGTTGAAATCACTTCAGCTATTCTCAGCACCACGTGTCTCTCACCTTTGTTGTGAAAAGGATGCAGGGAAAACATGCCTCATTGTCTATATTCATCTCTATAAGCAGAGATATCCCCATCTTGTTTAACAGAATCCAGACAGTCTTTTATGATGATCTTGGCTATTCCCAGGTTGCAGGTCATGGCAGTGGGAGAGAGCTCTAGGCACAATTTTGTGATTGATATAGTAGCTTTCTTCTGGAGATCTTAGTTACAATTTTGTATTAATTTCAATCTTCATTAACAAATTCTGAAGACAGAGTTTTAATTATTCCTACCTTTGTTGACGAAATAAACTCATCCTGCTTCTTCTGTCCAGTCTGCAGGAAATAAGAATTTGCCAAAACTTTTTCTGGCAAAAACGTTGCATTCCATTTTCAATTTTATATTTGTTCAAAATTTTAGAATGGTAAATATTTTTGTTGGTAAATTCTTGAGACAGGTTTTGAATTAGGCCCATCTTGGCTGACAAATGTTTGAGGCAATTTGGCTGAGGTCAGGGACAATTTTTTACTGTTTGAAAAATCTTTGTGAGATCAAATTCAGAAAATAAAGGCTGGTCAATGAGAAAGCGCAGTTCAAACTTATATTTTAATGCTCACAAGCGTAGCCCTTTGGTGCTAAAGGGTCTCTCCAGCAGAACCTAGAACACACGCAAAGTGTTGAAAGTGAGGTCCAAGATCAGTGTCAGCAGAAGGGCCCAACAGTGTAACAGGTTAACTCCTGCTACTTTATGGTAACCATGCCATCCCCTCAGTCATGATTACCTTGTTTTTCAATGAGACACCCAGAGTAAGAAAGCACATCAGGGCAGTTGCAAAACTCATCCATTTACAACCATTCTCTACTCGAGCATATTTATTGCATGCTCTCTTGCTACCTCCACAATTGTCTCCTTCCCAATACCTGCTTCATCCCATCCATCAGTCATTTTGGAAAGCATTTGAGAATTTCCTAGAGACTGACATCCTGGTCTGAAACAAAACCTTATATTCCTCGACAACATAATCCAGACAGGGTATAATATAGTCCTGCAGCATCAGTTTTCCACTCCTACTGGTGCATAGCATTGGTTATTTAACCCGATTTATTTTATATCGGTGGTAGCTAATTCAAGTAATAACATGAAGCTGATTGTATTTTGAGCTCTAGTTTATTTGAACAGGTGACATAGATAGTTGTGTAGTTGAGCATGCATGGTTGTATAAATTGATGCTACTTGAGTCAACATTCATATACTTCTTGAACACTATGATTCCATTTTTCTCTATCTAGTCCAATTTCGTAACCATTTCGTAACCTAGATTGCATGTTATCTGCCAATATGATTCAGCTACCAATTTTAGCCATCTAGCTGTGTTGTGAGTGGTGGGTTATCATATTTTCTATTTTTTTCAGGCTAAGGAGGTTCTAGCCAAAGAAAGCAATGTTCAGGAAGTGAAGAGTCCCGTGACTGTGTGCGGAGATGTACATGGACAGTTTCATGACCTTATGGAACTTTTCAAAATTGGAGGCCGCTCTCCAGACACCAATTACCTGTTTATGGGAGATTATGTTGACAGAGGCTACTACTCAGTGGAAACAGTCACTCTGCTAGTCACTCTTAAGGTGTGTTGAAAAGAATACGGAGCTCAACTGGTTTTGATCTTGCACTCAACTTTTTCATTAGCTGGCCTACCTGTTGATAATAATAATGACTTTTTTTCTTAATTGCATTTCAACACAATTTGTTTTAAGCAATCTGGTGTCCAATAGCAACCATCTATACATGTGTCACTATGATCTTAGATTGATTCTGTTCACATTGCAAAAACAATGCAGCCTAATTCCCTAGTCCTGAATTTTAGTGTATAATTTAATAGGTCTCTTAATATTGTAGGTGGAATGAATGCTTTCAGCAATTGGTGTGAGTCTAACTTGGCTTCTACTGCTCCATTTCCCCATCCAGGTTCGATTCCGTGAGAGAATAACAATTCTGCGTGGCAACCACGAGTCCAGGCAGATCACACAGGTCTATGGTTTCTATGACGAATGCCTCCGCAAGTATGGCAATGCCAATGTTTGGAAGTACTTCACAGACTTGTTTGACTACTTACCCCTAACAGCTCTAGTTGATGGACAAATCTTCTGCCTGCACGGTGGCCTTTCACCCTCCATCGACACCCTAGACCATATCAGAGCCCTCGATCGCCTACAAGAAGTTCCTCATGAGGTATGCACCACATAACCCTCAATTTTAAAGTTGTAGTTTATTGATGGGTATGTTAGGTAGCTACCTGTAAATGAGGCAGCTATGTTGATGAGCTCATGCATTTGGTGCTTGTTATAAATGCTGATCTGGATGGCAAATTCCTCATATGCAATTCACTTATTGGCAATGGTGAGCTAAATCTTGATCCTGTACCATCTGTCAAAAAATATTGTGCCCTTGACCATTAAAAAAGATGTTTTCATTTCAACCTAGTTGGCTACTTGATACTATTATAGCCAGCTATGTACAATGCTAATTTCAGTTTTGGTATCAATCCAAATTCAGTCCTATTTCTCAATGTATTACACATTAGCTATAGCTTGGCATTGTCTGTCGGGGTCCAGTTGAGGTTTTGAATGCAGATGTAAGACCCAATCCCCCAGAAGAGAGGTGGCCAGCAGCTTAATGCACCTGGCAATTCTCATGCACTCACATACATACATTTTGATCAAGAGTGTGATCAGTGTCAGCATTGGGGCCTAACAGCTTCTGCTAGTTTGACCCTGCTGTGTCATAATTGACGGGTCGTCTGCCAGCCTTGTCAATCCTGTTTCTCAACTCTTGCTTTCACAGTCAACCTAATGCTGACTTGAGCCTGCACAGCGTCTATGAATCTGCCACCAGTGCTGTTTCATCTGCAAACAGCAACTGATTCAGCTGCCAACTCCACCCATCAGCTGCTAACTACCCTAAACCTCAACTCAATACTTGTCATTCCCCTGACCTATCCATCCATGTTGAAATTTAACAGTCAAGGAGACAACACAACCTTGTCTCTGGCTCACATTCACTGGTAACCAAGCAATCGCTTTGCTCCCTACTCTACATGCTCTGCTGCCAACATGGAAACTCTGATGATCTAAAAAAAAAATCTGTCTACTCCATACAAACATAACACCCTTCACAGCGCCTCACTGTCAACCCTATCGTAGGCCTTGTCCAGATTTATGAATGCCCAAAATGCAACCTTTCCCTTTGCAAGATAGCTTCTTCTCACAGGCTTGTATCACTACAAAAATCAGATCTGCACATCCTCAACTACCCATGACATTAGTTTACAAAAATGACTAACATAGAGCTACGATTGTCAAATTGTATCTACGTGATCACTACTTCTAGCCTATGTCTAACATTTTCTTTTAAATATTTGTTCTGTGTAAATTTTCAGTATAAACAAATTTATCATCTGCATTTTACTTGAAAAATTCTGTTGGTGATGAAATCTGGATGCTACTGAGAGTAAGTGCATTGGTTTCATCTGAGATAAATGTGGACAAAATTTTCAGTTGTGGAGCCTGTGTTCAGATTGCAATGAAAAGCTATTTGATAACAGCTCCATACATAGCTCTCTCACATGTTATCAAGTTTAATTTGCTTTCTTTGTGATCCATGAGTCGAATTGTCCTGGTCTCTTTTCTCAAACAACTCTTACAGTGTGCTTAATTGCAGACTTCCATGGCTTTCTGCCATGTTCCTGATTTTCTGTTCTGCATTGCAGAATGAAGTTGGCTGCACATGACATCTTTTATTTTGGATTGTACTTATTTCAAAAAAATTGTTTGGATCATGTGGCTGTTGTTAGTAGAATTGCAGGACTGGGTGGATCCCTTTTATCTAGCAGTAATTTGTTTTTTTATTGCAAAACGTCTCAATAGCTATGTAAACTGAAATTTTGGTGTCTAAAGTACCAACTAGTGCATTGATAACCAATTTTTTTATATGTGTAAACCTGATCCTTGATCACTTCAAAATTTGATGACCTCTTTGGCACATGTAAACTGCTTTGAGTCAAGGCCAAAAGAAAGCAATGCATTTGAAGAAATTAATATCATTCAACAGAGTTGTTCACATTCATCTATGCCAGTTGCCACCACATCTTTAATTACTCAACATTTTTCAATAATTATCATTACACAGGTAATGAAATGATATTGAAATCTGTCTTATTAGGCTTTGTAAAACCGGTCAAACACAGGTATCTACGTGATTATTAGGGCCGTTGTAGTTTATTTTGAGTTGATTGTTTTCATAAATAATTGGGTGTCATGAAACTGCATTCCATCCTAGGTTTTTTGCTCTACACAGTTGCTACTGCACAATAAATAAGAATCTGCAAGCAACTGCTTGTGTGCACTCAATTTATTATTTGAAATTGGCAATACTTTACATGGGATTCTGCTGAAATACTCAATTTGTTAAAACGTTGATATTTATTATGGGCGTCACTGTGCAGCGCCAGCTGGCGCCAAACAAACTACAAACTTTCATGTAATTGTTGCTGTTAATTCTTTTACTGTTTTGATACTTGTTCAGGTCATAAATATTTTTTCTAACTAAAATGTACATCAGGAATTGAGATCAAAATTTTACTGATTTCTTACCTGTGACAACTGACATTTAAGTTCTGAAGTGGTAGTAATTTTCTAATCTACCATTTCCACGTTTATCTGACTACCATTGAAACTTTTCCCAGGGTCCCATGTGTGACCTTCTGTGGTCTGACCCCGATGACCGTGGCGGCTGGGGCATCTCTCCTCGTGGTGCTGGCTACACCTTTGGCCAGGACATCAGCGAGACTTTCAACCACTCCAACGGACTGACCCTCGTGTCGCGTGCTCATCAGCTCGTCATGGAGGGCTACAACTGGTGCCATGATCGCAACGTTGTCACCATCTTCTCTGCTCCCAACTACTGCTACCGCTGTGGCAATCAGGCTGCCATAATGGAACTCGATGATTCCCTCAAATATTCATTGTAAGTCATGAACACAATATTCCTATAAAGGGTGCTAACTTCTCACGTGGGTTAGTTTCATGCATCTGATGCCAGTAATGCTGAGTAATGGGTAGCTAAGTTTTTTTTATTGCTGGACTGAAATTGGCATAATTTGGCTGAAGTATTGCGGTGCTCGATCTACAATGCATTGTCTATTTAAACTCGCTTTACTGTACCACTGTTTCCACTCGCTTCTGAGTGTTGAATAAAAACTCCATACTTTTTCACCCTCGTTCATACGAAATAGCGATGGTTTGCATTCCTGTGATCAAGCTTATCTTCTCGAATTTGCCATAATTTTGTATCAACTGCCGCCATAGCTATTTTAATCTCTTATCCTGAAGTGGTTTGTTCCTGTCTCACGACAAATATTGCTGTGACGAACGACTCGCGAGGTTTAATCCCTTGTTTGAATGTCTGTAGGTTGGTTACCAACTAGCTAACTGAGTTGCCAGCTGATATAATGCCGTGCATTTGCTACATTAAATCAAGTGCAATTGTTTCCGGATAAGATGTTTTGCTAAGGAACCTTGAGATGTTCATACAAATGGAGTAACCTTGTACCCATTACAGGACCAAAAGGTTTCCTGGGATGTGTAAAATGGTATGTCGATCGATGTTCAATCCATTCTTTAACTGATCATTATTGGTGCGATGCTTGCTTGGGTCAGGGTATATGTCCATTTGATTACCTCTGCCAACAAGTCTTCCATTAACCGCCTTTGCAGCCTGCAGTTTGACCCTGCCCCGAGGAGAGGTGAACCTCACGTTACGCGCCGCACGCCGGACTACTTCCTGTAAGGCGGCGTCCAGGAGCAGAAGCCTGCGCGGCTCCTGCTGCACAGGACTCTCAGTGTGACGCCTGTGTTAAGGGGCACCCCAAGAATTACTGACAGGGCGGCACACGCCCGCAGCATCGGAAAGCTCGACTACTCTCGGCATTGCTGTGGTTTGCTGGCTACTCTCAGCTTTTGTTTAAAGGCTAACTAACGGTAGAGTGCATTGCTCCCCCCCTGCCCCGGTGTTCGATGTATGGTGTTTTTAGGTACGTATCATTTCCTACCCACTTCTGATGTGTAACTAATTATGTCAAACTAGATAGGAATTAGCTTGTTGTCCTATAAATTGTATGGAGTTCTGCGCAGCAAACGTAATATCTCCGATCTATTTATCTGATATGTTCTGATTAATTACAGTATATTTCTTGTGACCCTTGTGGTCGAAGAGTTTTTGTGTATCACACTGCTGCATCATTTTTTTTTACTGCAAACTGCTCTGTTTTTTTTAGACAGAATACCGAGAGCAACACAGTTGAGCTAGGTATTTTTTAGTCGTGTTTTGAGTAGTTTCCTGAAATTAATGGATTCACCCAGACATTGAAAGCTTGCCAGCATGACCCATGATGTAAGAGTCGTGCATGCACCTTATGGTATCTTAGGAAGAGCTTACTTGGCATGCTTCAGTACCTGTTTAACGGGGAAAATGCGTGTTGGTGTGTGTCTGTAGCTTCACTTCCGCTTCGTCGCGTATGAGAGGAGACACCTTCAGATGTCTGTTGATGACCATGAAAAGTTTCTTCTGTTGAATATCATCAATAATGTGTTAGCTATTTATTAACCATCTTATACCCTGTGTCTGTTTAATGCCTAACCTCGTGGGATCAGATTCTTTAGTGATTTTCAGGACGTTTCTTAATAAGTCTTATAATCTTGCATCACCCTATTATGAGTGAAGTCTCATAATCTTGAATCACCATGTGGTGAGTAACATTAAAGCGTCCTGCTGTTTTTTGTAAAGTGAATGTTTTTATTTCTTACGTTTATTCCGAAAATGAAGTACCTAGTACCTCGAGTGTTGTTACACTCACGAACATCGTTCAGTTATCAGTTAGGAATTGATAGGATCGAGTATATTATGAGTGCCACCTAACTGGTCACTATGTTTATAGCACCACATTGGGGTGGGAATCGTTCCCTCATATTAATACAAATGCAAATATATTCTGGCTCTAGCCGTAGCTGTTTCCTAAGAGTCGTTCATGTAACTAGGTAAGTTAAGATGTGCATTGTACAGAGCTTTTTGAAAGTGTTCTGCTTCATTTATTTCTGATGGGGTTACGGGAGAGCTCTCTAGGACTGGCATCAGAACTCCTGTGGGTATGGACCCCCTTAATCCTAATCTCTTCTGGTGGGTTGCTGCATAGGAAGGCAGTTGAACTTTCAAGCGTCGACGCCTTCCAACAAAAGGATATTGATTTCTCCCTTCGCTCAGCCATGCGATTACTGGAGTTGTTCAAATATTTCATCACTCGTGGCATAATTGGTTTACAGTGACATTTTCGCATGCGTCATGTGGAAATTTTTTACCAAACGAAAAATCACGTTTTATGTACCTTAATAAAATGTGGTCGAGTTGTTTGGATTACTACTACATGATCTATTCAAAATCAAGCTTTTCATTGATTATATTCTTAACTGCTGCTCGTACAATTTTTTTCCTTGATTCATAATGATTTTAGAAGCGGTTAAATTTTCTAACCATGGTTACTTAGGTTGCCCTAATTCATTTATTTGTCAAGAATTTATCTCCTAAGGACTATTTGATGAAGCTGTGTTCACGATGTGCGGCTATGTTCACGATGTGCGGAAACCACCCTCATCGCGATGATTTGCACTACAGCGACTCCTGTGTAAGCTAGGCTACCTGTGCTACTTTACTCTTGTGTGCAACTGAATTTTATGAATATCATAGCTCAACATAGAATAGGTGACTTCCGAGGATGTGGTTGGTTGAACGTAGAAGCTATTAGTGTTACTTCAGTGGTTATCAAACCCTGGCATGAAAAGTGCAATCAGATGGCCTTGGGCTTCTTTTTATCTATTGTCCGGTCCAATGGACTTCATCCGACTGCGGTGTCGAGTGAGAATGTGATTGGAAAACACAAGAAATCTGTGTCAACAGATTAGCGGCTTTAGTGACAGGTCGACAATGTGAGAGACTTGGATGTTACATTGGCAAGTAGTTGACAGGCGAACCGTATAACTACTGTATGCGAGTTGAGTGCTTGTATTAAGGGATTATGCTTGGCGACCACACAGCATGTTAGTAACGAGGCAAAATTACGTCGCATACTTTTCAGTAAATATTCTTGACGGCTTATGTTGCTTTCATATCCTTTAGAATACTCGATGATATCACTTCCTATAATCGCTGACAGTTTGAATATAAATTATTCGGTCATGACGCTTTAATCCCATTATGTCAATTGTCGTATAATGCGTGCTTCCGTCTGTCCCATGTCATCAGGTTTCTTCACGTGCCACGGCTTACAGTCGTTGAACGCGTCTATTTTGGTGCGAGCGTAACCCATATTCTAGTGATGCGTCTTTTATTTTAATTTATATATGCCCGGCGCATATAAAAGTTGTTGTACCCTAGCTCCCACGCCACCTGCAGCGGGAAGGCACGGCCAGCGCACAGCCCCATCACAGGGTGTCCACTGACACTTGTTTATCGTTCAAACTTGAGGCATTATTACCGGCGGAGACGAAACCATTCATCTAATCTTACCACCGTTCAAACTTTGGCTACTTGTGATCGACGTTCGTTCGGTTCACTATTTTTACTCGTTGAAAAGCCGTTGCTGGGATACAACAACAACTTTAAACGTTTGTCGAATGGTCGGTCAGGTTACTGAACTTGTGTTATGTGGCAGGCGTGGTACCGATTGAGTGGCGCAGTGCCTGCATTGTTCCTCTATACACGGTCAAAAGAGATAAAAATTGATGCTGCAACTCGAGAGGTATCAGTCAGTTATGTGTGGTTGGTAAATTGTACGGGAGAGTGCTGATCTAAACGATTAGAGACTGCATACTGCGCAATTGGAGAGGAACAGTGTGGCTTTAGGAGTGGTAGAGGGTGGGTGTGCCGATCAGATTTTTGCAGTGAGACAGGTCTGTGAGAAGTACCTTGCCAAAAGAACGGATGTGTTCTGGGCCTTCATGGGTCTGGAGAAGGCATACGACAGGATTGACAGGGAAGCGCTGTGGAAGGTGTTGCGTTTGTATGGAGTGGGCGGACATCTATTAAAAGCGGTGCAGAGTTTCTACGTTGGCAGCCGAGCATGTGTCAGAGTGGGAAGCGAGGTGAGTGATTGGTTCACAGTGAAAGTGGGACTGAGACAAGGCTGCGTGATGTCTCCCTGGCTGTTCGACCTCTAGATGGATGGAGGGGTCAGGGAGGTGAACGCGAGTGTGCTGGGTCGTGGCTTGGAAGCGAATGGGCGAAGTTGGCGGTTGAGCCAGCTGCTATTTGCTGATGATACGGCCCTGGTTGCGGATTCAGAGGAGAAGCTATGTAGGCTAGTGTCTGAGTTTGGTAGAGTGTGTGAGAGGAAGAAGCTTCGAGTGAACTTGGGTAAAAGTAAAGTAATTAGATGCTCAAGGACAGTCGATGCGAGCAAAATTTGTGTCCCCCTGAATGGAGAGCTCTTGGAGGAAGTTCAGCGTTTTAAATATTTGGGCTCCCATGTGGAGATTACTGTACTAGTGGAAACTGAAAGTAAGGGAGGGGTGTAAAGTGTTGGGTGCACTGAAGAGTGTAATGCGCTGTAGGACGTCAGGGATGGAAGCAAAAACGGCTGTATGAGGGTGTTGTTCCCCCAACTGTGCTCTACGGAGCTGAGATTTGGGGGTGAGAGCAGAGGAGAGATGAAAGTTGAATGTTTTCGAGATGTAATGTTTGAGGAGCATGGCTAGAGTAATGCTCTTCAGAACATTTTTTTGTTCGCAAAATTCTGGGAAAACCGTCTGCTCCACCTGGCATCAGCGTCCCTTTTGGCTCTCCTCACCACCCACTTCTACTCGTTTTTCCTCTCGGTGTAGCTCTCATAAGCCGCCACCGACTTCATCTGCAACCACTCCTCAAATGTTCCTCTTTTCCGTGCCACCACTAGTTTGACCTCGTTCCACCACTCGCAACCTTTCCTGCTGCACCCGCCCACCACACACCTGCTTCGCACATCTCAGCAACGCATCCCTTAACGTCTCCCATTCTTCCTCCACATCTCTCAGGTCCTGTCGTCTCATGTTGTCATATTCTTCCCTCAACGCCTGCTGGAACTCCTCCGCTCCACTTCTCACATTCAGCCCACTCACTTTCACTACCTCTCATCTTCCTCCCACTCGTTTGTTGCTCTTCCACTTCTGTTCCACTCTTAATCTACCTTCCACCAGCAGATGGTCAGACACTCCTCCACCCTCCCCTCTTAACATCCAACAGCCTCCCTACCACTCTCCTCGATATCAGCACAAAATCCATCAGCGCTCTCTCCACCACAGCATCACGAGCCATACTTACCCATGTGTACTTGTGGATCTCTCGCTTCTTGAACAAAGTTTTCCCGACCACCAACTCCTGCTCCAGGCACAGACCTATCAGGTATTCTCCATTGTCATTTCTACCGGGAACGCCATACCTTCCTATCACATTCTCCACCATTTCATCTCCAACTCTTGCATTAAGGTCACCCAGTACAACTACATTGAAATGACCTCCAAAACTCTCAATACACTCACTCAAGTCAGTCCAGAATTGCTCCCTCTCCTCTTCACTCCTCTCGCTGCCAGGTAGGTAAGCACTCACAAATGCCCATCTTTCTACACCTAACTCAACTTTCACCCACATCAATCTTGAGGACACCTTCCATTCGGTAGCGCTACGAGCCAACCGATCACTCTATATCAGGACCACACCTTCTCGTGCCCAAAGCCAAGGTATGAATTCAAACGAAACGTATAAAATCACTTGACAGAGCTGATACTTTAGGTGATTTCATGTATTTCTATTAAGGAAGGGTAATTTACCCTTTTTTACTCAGAAAGTTAATAGTGAATGAGCTTCTGTGAGCGATAATGATTCAAGTGAACACTGTGCATACACTTTCAAGGCACAATCTGATTTCAAGTAATGTTATCCTTTTCTTACAAATAAGGTTGAGTATTATGGGCAAGCACCATAAACCAGACACAAGGGCAATAAGACACGGTGAGTAAAATCTTTGGTATTAATCCCAACTTGACTGATTGAAAATATCCATGGTAAATATAGAAGGGGAAAAGAAGGGAGATAGGAAAGCCGGCAGAAAATCTTAGTGGCGTCGTTATTCTTGGAGGGACCCCCTTTTTTGGAATTTCCGTGATTCTACGAGAATTCAGTTTTCTTCTCGACTGAAGATGTTCACGTGCAACGGGCTGAAAGGCTGCACATAAAATATTTTTAGCTAAGTGTGTGTCATATGGGAGATAATCATATACCATTCTGCCTGCCTCATACAGGCAGACAGATTGGGTGCATGTAAGAAAACAATTGTAGATATCACAAGAGAAAGTGAGTGGTCTGAATGTGAAAAGTAGAGCCGAGGAGTTCCAGCAGGCGTTCAAGGAAGAATATGAAAACGTGAGAGGACAGGATCTGAGAGATGTAGAGGAAGAATGGGAGACGTTAAGGGATGCGTTGCTGAAATGTGCGAAGAAGGTGTGTGGTGTGCGCCGTGTGGGCGGGTGCAGGAGGAAAGGCTGCGAGTGGTGGAACGAGAAAGTCAAACTGGCGGTGGCACGGAAAAGAGGTGCGTTTGAGGAGTGGTTGCAGGTGAAGTCTGAGGTGACTTGTGAAAGGTACAAAGAGAGGAAAAACGAGGTGAAGCGGGTGGTGAGGAGAGTCAAAAGGGACGCTGATGCCAGGTGGGGCAGACGGTTGTGCAAGAATTTTGAGGAAAACAAAAAGATGTTCTGGAAAGAGGTGAAGAGAGTGAGAAAGGGAGAGACCGGAAAGGAGGAAGTGATGAAAGATGAACACGGCCAGTTGTTGTTGGAAAGTGGTAATGTACGGAAGAGGTGGGCCGAATATTTTGATGAGTTGTTGAATGTCGAGAATGACGGAGAGGCTGACATTGTTGCTGTGGGTGGTGGTGCTCGGATGCCAGTTTTGGGAGAAAGACTTGTTGCTGACATTACCAGGGAAGAGGTACAGGAGGCGGTGAACGTGATGAAAGCCGGAAAAGCCCCTGGTTTGTATGGAGTTGCGACCGAGTGCCTGAAGAAGGGTGGAATAACGATTGTCGAATGGTTGGTGAGGTTATCGAACTTGTGTTTTTGCGGCAGGCGTGGTACCGAGTGAGTGGCGCAGTGCCTGCATTGTTCCACTATATAAGGGCAAAGGAGATAAAAGTGAATGCTACCGCCCAACGGGGGAGTCTGCATTAACTTCGCGTTGGGACTCCGGTGGAACATGAAAGCAAATAATAAATAAATGAATGAATGCTGCAACTCGAGAGGCATCAGTCTGTTATGTGTGGTTGGTAAGTTGTACGGGAGAGTGCTAATCAAAAGGATTAGAGACTACGGACTGCGCAATTGGAGAGGAACAGTGTGGCTCTAGGAGTGGTAGAGGGTGTACCGATCAGATTTTTGCAGTGACAGGTATGTGAGAAGTACCTTGCCAAAGGAAATTATGTGTTCTGGGCCTTCATGGATCTGGAGAAGGCATACGACAGAATTGACAGGGAAGCGCTGTGGAGGGTGTTGTGTTTGTATGGAGTGGGCGGACATCTGTTGAAAGCAGTGCAGAGTTTTTATGCTGACAGCCGAGCATGTGTCAGAGTGGGGAGCGAGGTGAGTGATTGGTTCACAGTGAAAGTGGGACTGAGACAAGGCTGCGTGATGTCTCCCTGGCTGTTCAACCTCTAGATGGATGGAGTGGTCAGGGAGGTGAACGCGAGTGAGCTGGGTCTGGGCTTGGAACTGTTGGAAGCGA
>SDVV010008643.1:0-17111 GCA_016164225.1 Gammarus roeselii | reverse complement strand
CCCTCCTTCACTCGCGCCTTCACTTCAGTTTCCACTAGTTCAGTTTTCTCCACATGTGAGCCCAGATACTTAAAACACTGAACTTCCTCTAAGAGCTCTCCATTTAGGGTGACACTAATTTTGCTCGCATCGACAGTCCTCCAGCATCTCATTACTTTACTCTTGCCCACGTTCACTCGAAGCTTCCTCCTCTCACACACTCTACCAAACTCAGACACTAGCCTACATAGCTTCTCCTACGAATCCGCAACCAGGGCCGTATCATCAGCAAATAGCAACTGGCTCAACTGCCAACTCCGCCCATTCGCTTCCAAGAGTTCCAAGCCACGACCCAGCACACTCACATTCACCTCCCTGACTACTCCATCCATATAGAGGTTGAACAGCCAGGGAGACATCACGCAGCCTTGTCTCAGTCCCACTTTCACTGTGAATCAATCACTCACCTCGCTCCCCACTCTGACACATGCTCGGCTGTCAGCATAGAAACTCCGCACTGCTTTCAACAGATGTCCGCCCACTCCATACAAACGCAACACCCTTCACAGCGCTTCCCTGTCAATTCTGTCGTATGCCTTCTCCAGATCCATGAAGGCCCAGAACACATCCTTTCCTTTAGCAAGGTACTTCTCACATACCTATCTCACTGCAAATATCTGGTCGGTACACCCTCTACAACTCCTAAAGCCACACTGTTCCTCTCCAATTGCGCAGTCCGTACTGTCTCTAATCATTTTGATCAGAACTCTCCCGTACAACTTACCAACAACGCATAGCAGACTGATACCTCTCGAGTTACAGCATTCATTTTTATCTCCTTTGCCCTTATATAGCGGAACAATGCAGGCACTGCGCCACTCACTCGGTACGTCGCCTCATGTAGCTTAACATAATGTGGAGTTTGAAACTGTGTACAATGGGAAGTTAGAAGCAGACCTTCGAGGATCATGACATGATCATGTTTGCGTTATGGGGGATTTTAATTGCCACCCAGGCAGCCGAACACTTAATGAGTGGCAGATACTCCGGGCAGATAATGAACTAGACTTTGTAGATGTGTCATTGTTACCCGGGATGCACACACTCATGTGAATCACAACGGGAGAACAGTAAAATGGCAAGATCACTTAGCTCCTACCCCAGCAATAGCCAACATCATTACTTGAGTGTTTGTAGGGAATTACACGTCTGTCAGATCACTAACCGCTCCATGCATAGCTCTCCTTATATACGCTTCCTGTAATGATAATGGGGACACAGCCACACAGTCCATTAACTGGCAATTCAATGATATACCTAAGACTAATATATTATGTTCAGTACTTATTAATCAGCTCGAGAGTTTGCCACCAGAGGTGCTACGGATTCATGAAGCAACAGACAGGGACATGTTAGACGAGTTCTACGAGTGTATATGAGGGGTGGCTCACATGACTGGCAGGTCACCCTATGGAGAGCCAACCCAAAGGGGGAGACACAGGACTCAAGGGTGGAACAGGTTGTGGCTGACTTACAAGAAGCAAGTAGGGCGACCTATGTCCAATGGCGTGATGCTGGTCAACCCCGAGCAGGCCTACTATTTGATGAAAACAAAAGATCGAATAATGCCTGCCAGTACGCATTGCGATACTGTAAGAAATAAGAAGATGATTCAAGTGCAGTTAGTCTGTCAGAAAAAAAATGGTTAGTACCCGAATGAGTGATTTCTGGGATGAATGACAAATCTAAAACCGAAAGAAAGCTCTGTTTCTCAATCTGTTAATAGCATAACAAGGGAGAGAAATATTACTGACATGTGGCTTGACCATTTTGATGATATCATGAACAGTGTCAATAAGAACAGTGACTCTTTTTTTGTTAATTAGGCTCTCAATCGGGATAGTGATGATGATGAAGTTTATATGTGGGAACTTAGGACTGTTGTCGAGATATTAAAAGGTGACAAAGCTGTGTGGGAAGGATGGTGTACCTGAAAAAGTATTTATGTATGGTTATGTACAACTTCTTCGTGTCATGTCTGTCTTCTTCACTGCCTGCCTTAAGCTTAGTTACCTTCCTAGGTTACTAATGAATGTCGTCGTAAACCCTATCACAAAATTGAAGACCAAATGTGCGACCGATAGAGGTAATTACAGACCAATATCAATTGGAACTGCTGGATCAAAGCTACTTGAAACACTAATCCATAACAATCTTTGCGATTGTCTGAGAACAACGCCCCACCAATTTGGGTTCAAACCTCAGCATAGGACTGAAATGGATTTTTTCACATCAAAGCAGACGATTAATTACTTTGTCAGTGGATGGTCACCGTTGTACCTTTGTTTTTTTGGATGTTATAAAACATTTGATCGTGTAGATCATTGGACACTTAACAAAAAAAATATTGAAAAAGGGGCGTCAATTCACATTGTTAAGCTACTCTGGTATTGGTACCAGCAGCAGGACTGTGCAATACGATGGGGAGGCTCGGTGTCAAACCCGTTTCGAACAGCTAATGGGATTAGGCAAGGAAGCCTTCTCTCGCCTCTCTTTTACAATATGCATGTAGACAGCTTACATGATCGTGCTGGGTGTCATATTGACGGCGGCTGTGTTAACGCCTTAGCTATGCAGACGACATGGTCCTCCTCAAACGATGCTAAGTATTTGCGAGGCTGAGGCCGCGAAATTTGACATCGAGTGCAATACTAGTAAATGAGTGTGTATGCTAGTGAAACCACCCAAGCAGAGGTTACAGTCTTGAACGGACGGCATACCTAGCGGGACCCCGCTGGAGTATGTGGACAGTTTTCCTTACTTGGGGAATTTAATAACAAATAACCGGTGTGATGATGACGATATCTCATAACAGCACCGGAAATTAAATGCGGTTAGCAACCAACTAATGAGAAACTTCAACTTTTGTACAACGGATGATAAGCTGCGGCTGTTCAAACATACTCTTATCCTATATACTGTAACTCTTTGTTGTGTAAACTTTCGAGGTGTACTATGGGCAAACTGCGAGTAGCATGCAATGACAAATTCGGGAGACTAGTTGGTGTTTCAAAAAGAACGAGTGTTAGCCTAGTATTTGCAGAATATGACGTTGATTGTCTGAATGTACGAGCAAGAAAAAGTGCATACAGCCTCCAATAACGAACTGATTACTCGAAAAATACTTTCCTGAAGGCAATATCTAACAGTGAGGGATACGAACTATCCCCACTAAAAGAAAGATTAGAAAAAATACTGCTTGTGCAGTAAGATCCCGATATTTACAGGAATATTGTGTGCCTTCTAACTGCATATCCAGGTTGTGGGCCCATTATATGCAGGGGCTGTCAGGTTGAGATGCGACTCCGAGTATGTACGCTGATAGATGGCTCTATACCAAACCTCTCTAACATTGTTTTTTGCATGTATACTCATGTGAGAAAGGGACATAAAAGGTATTATAAGCAGGCTTGTCTCAAACTTAATCTATAAATGTTTGTCGTGTATTTCAATCTTGATCTGTCTTCACGTGTGTTTCCTTAAACGATATCTTAGATGTACTTAAATGAATATTTTTCATGTAGAACTTGTTTTCTGTTGTAACTATTGTTGTACAATAGAGTGCCTCAATAAAGTTGATAATAATAATTATTATTATTTTGAGCAATTTTGGTGAGCTTGGAATAATAGCATCCATAAAACAACAACGTCATCCGGTCAGCGTACGATTCTTGATCATATCAGGCCGTGCGCTGAATAATGCTCTTATTCATGATCATATCAGGCCGTGCGCTGATTAATGCTCTTATTCTTGATCATATCAGGCCGTGCGCTGAATAATGCTCTTATTCTTGATCATATCAGGCCGTGCGCTGATTAATGCTCTTATTCTTGATCATATCTGGCGTGCGATGAAAAATGCTCTTATTTTTGATCATATCAGGCCGTGCGCTGAATAATGCTCTTATTCTTGATCATATCAGGCCGTGCGCTGAATAATTCTCTTATTCTTGATCATATCAGGCCGTGCGCTGAATATTGCTCTTATTCTTGATCATATCAGACCGTGCGCTGAATAATGCTCTTATTCTTGATCACATCAGGCCATGCGCTGAATAATGTTCTACAGTTTTCCTCAGCAGTAAACGAATCCCAACATTTGTTGTCGGAACTGTTAACATCAATGACATGTACCAAACCTCGCTGCGCATACCACAACGAAAGAATATGATGCAAATACAGTAGTTTCTCCGACCCAACTGACATTGTTTTACTGACATTCTATTGGTAACGATATCAAGAATTTATTTTACTGTATATTTGATAGGTGATCTAAACGTGGAAACAATAATTGTAAATTGGTCATTTGATTTTTTCGTGATAGGTTAACGTGAAAATATTCTTTATGAATGATAATGTTACTAAACAACTTTTCAATGTTTATTAGGACGGGTACTGAGATTTTCCATAAGGCTCAAGTATAATAATATAATCAGTGTGGTATTGTTCACTCTAAGCTGGTTAATGAATGAAGGTCCAACGATGCATGCTCTCAACGATGTCATGTTATTGCTAATTATTCATTGAAGTTCCAGAAACACTTTGTGCCATGGTTACCTAGGATTGGAGCTCTCAAATTCCCAAAGAATCATAATGCCCTGCACCCTCCATGTTTCATCTTTATAATTTAATTAGCCTTTTACATTATTTTAATTTTTTTCAGAGGCGGCCTTCCAAGAGATCATAGTCATCAATATAAAAAATAATTTGTTTGGCGGAAAATTAATAGGCATGAGTCTTGGATGTTCTACCATTATATGAACGGGAAGAAGGTATAAATTTGAAGCGACGAAAATGCAACATGAACATGAACACAAGCCAATCAATTATTTGAACGGGAACAGATGTTGAGTCTGGGGGCCAACGACCTGTCTGATGAGAGCACATTTCCTGTACGGTGAGGACACATGTCGCATCAATAATGTGTAAACAAGCAAATGTATCATACAACAAAGTGCTATAACCACGCACATCGTCAAATTTAAGAGCTGATAGAAAAGACGAAATCAAAACAAATTGTCATTGATGCAACTATAGGATAGAGACAAAAGAGGAGTTAAACATGTGGAATATTTCGAAAATATGTGCATAAGTTAATGAGCAGTTTTGCTCTAACCTGAGTTAGGGTATTGAGAGTTATGGAGGTCAATACAACGTGGTTGTACTGGCTGACTGATCTAAATGCGAGAGTTGGAAATGAAGGGGTAAAAGATGTACTAGTGAGATAAGCCTTTCCGATTAAAAATAACAGTGGGTAGATCCTGATAGGTTTGTACTCGGAAGAGGAGCTGGTGGCTGGAAACAGCTTGTTCAGTAAGCGAGATATCCACACCTACACATGGGCAATGATGACCCATAGTGCAGTGGTGTAGAGAGCCCTGATAGATTTCATGCTGATTCGGAGGAGAGGTGGGAAACCTGTTGGATGTGCGTGAGTTTAGAAGGGAGGGTTGATGAATGTCTGTCCATCTACTGGTGGAAGGAAGATTAAGAGTGGAAAAGAGGTGGAAGAGGAACAAAAGAGGGGGAGGTGGATGAGATGTAGTGAAGGCAAGTGAACTGAATATGGAAAGCAAGTGTTGCCTCCATCGACAGGTAATCAGATTACGCGACAGTTGATTAGCAATGATTCATGGGTGACCGATCGTGTTCGGACCGAACGGGAGATACAGCGACGAGCCCAAACTTAAGCTGCACGACTCCTGTTCGACTACTAATTACTAATTGTTAACTTATTCATGCAGTACTAGTTCGGAACATCAATATTACATAAAAAATATTTCGTATAAATTAAAGTATGTTTTTGTTGAACGATGGACACAATTTTGTTTACATAAGTATACTAAGACAATGACGTGACTGTGTCCGACTGCAATCACGTTGCTGATTATGCAAGTACCATGCTAATGCGTAAATACACAGCAATGTTCAAACGTGCTATTTTCAAAAAGTTCGGAAGTATTATATTATACGAGGGTATCAAGGCCCTCATATGACAAGCCATTTCTCTCGTCCGGCTATCTTTTTCCCACCTTGCCATGGCAACTCTTCGGCTGTTTGTCGTTGCCTAGAGCATGTCCGCGTAGGTCATGGGATGGAATAGGTGGCAGGGGGGGAGGGTCGACGAGGAGTTGCTTGGGTGATGTTCACTGAGAAAAGAGGGGGTACGCACTGGGAGGTAAAAGGAGGGGTTGACAGCGGGAAGTCACAAGGGGTGGGCAAAGGGAGGTGAAAGGAGAGAGTGGTCGGCGAGAGGTAGATCGGAGGGTATTCAGAGAGGAAGATGGCGATGAGCGTGGGGGGGGGGGGGGGGGGGTCCACTGGGGAATGTGGGTAAACCAGGTAGGTGCTCCTACCAGCAGTATATGCAGACAAATTTATATGCAGACAAATGTAATGATTGCTGCAGACAAATGTAATGATTGTTATTGCTTACCAACTCAAGCGACTGAAACACTCCATATTGAAACGGAACGCTTCCTACTATTACCATTGCAAGTACAGACAGACTGATAATATCTCGGTACGATCATTCCTACCGGAATTCACCTGATGAGAGGTGTTACGGCGACTCATATCCACCCCTAAGCCTACGTCAGGGCCACCAGTACTGGAAGTGAGCCCGTAACGGTACTCGCAATCCCCCCATCCCGTTCGCCCGGAGGCCATCTGCTGTCCCCCAAATGACTATGTGGTATCTAAATGATCGACACTCGATGCGGCGGTGAAGACTTGAAGGGATACCATATATTTTTACCCTTTATTTTTATTATTCTTATGTGGTACGGTGACAGCATTAACCACCACACCCCATGATATACTAAGACCGAACCCGCACCAAGAGGAGAACTTTTGCTCAACTCTGTGATGCGACGTAGATTCGACGGGTATCATCATTTGCTGAGGCATCGAGTATCTTCCTACGAAGAATTTTTGCCGACACGATGGTATTTATCCTTTTGCATTTTTATCCTCCCTGCGGGAGAGAAAAGAAAGGTGAAAAATGGGAGCGATAGACAACAATTACGAACTAGAGCGGGTGAAGTCTGCCGGTGACTCAGCGGCTTTGCCGATGAGCCGCAACGGCGACTCACCCCCACACCCCATGATAGGCGAAAGTCGAACCCGCACCAAGAGGAGAGCTTTGCTGCACTCTTCGGTACGACGTAGATTCGACAGATATCATCTATTGTTGAGACAATGTGTATTTTCCAATGAAGAGACCTTGCCGACACGATGGAATTTATCTTTTCACATTTTTTACCCTCCCTGCTGGTGAGAAGGGAGAGGAGAAAAATGGGGGAAGGTGAATAACAATTACGAACCTGTGCGGGTGAAGTCTGCGAGGACTCAGCGGCGCTTGCCGAGGAACTGCAACGGCTGCTCACCCTCACTCCGCATGAGATGCAAAAATAAAACCGCACCAGGAGGAGAGCTTTGCTCAACTCTACGGTACGATATAGATTCGACAAACTAGTGCCGATGAAGTCCTCTTGTGACTCACCGTCGCTTGCCGATGACTCAAAACGACGGCTTACCCCCACCCCTCATAGTATATGAAAATCGAGCCTGCACCAAGAGGAGAGCTTTTACTGCACTCTACGGATTCGACTATATCATCCATTGTTGAGACAGTAACTCCCTATTGCAGGGCCTTGTCGAAACGATGGTGCTCTCTCCTTTTTTCTCTTCTTCACTCCGTGTCAGGAGGGAAAGATAAAAAGAGAAAGTTGATTGATATTAAATAATACTAGACAAGATATAACAGCAGCGCCGGTTACTCAGGGAAACAGTCTTTTGGAGATGCCCCTCTAGCATCTCACCTTGAAATATCTTGGAGATGCCCCACTAGCATCTCACATTGAAATATTTTGGAGATGACCCTCTGGTAACTCACCTTGAAATATCTAGGAGATGCCCTCTGGCATCTCATCTTGAAATATCTTGAAGATGTCTCTCTTGCATCTTAGTTGCTTTTCCCTTTACTACTGTCTAAAAATTCGAAATGTAAATACAGATCTCTTGCCTTTTTTGACTAAATTCTCCGATTACTATTCGTCAAATTTAAAAATATGTCTCATTTGACTAAACTCATAAGTTGCCACGAGCAACTTCTTTTAGTAGATGTCCTTCTGACATCTCACATGAAAATTGAAATGCTCTTGTAGGACCAATCACACGTGTTCAGAGACTCACTCTATTGAACACTAGTGAGAACCACTCTCAGGAAACTGGGCGTGGATCTCTCCTACACTTGTGCTTATTAAAATTTCCCATCTCATTTGAAAATTTCGACGTAGACTCAAGATCAGTCAAGGACAGGTCTATCCTCAGGGGAGGGCACTCCGACGTCTCACCATGAAGTGCGACATCCTTCAAGGAACCACTTGCGTGTAGAAGACTCAATCTTCTAATAACATGGGAGGGCCACTATCCAGGCAACTGGGTGTGGTGCTTCTCCTAAATGTACTTATACATGTCAAAATTTAATTCCCATGTGCTCCTTTTGAAGTAGACACAATACCTAGTTGGAGTCCGCCTGAACCAACCTCTGGGGCAAGCCGATAAACATGCGTTCGAGGAAAGTTTGAGTCCGTTGAGCGTATGAGCGTGACCGTCTCTGCTCGATCGTCTGAGATATGACCTCCTGAAACCTAAATTCTTCGCTTCCCATCTTTTTCGCCCGGTTCCTGTAAAAGTCAATCTGACTCTCGACCTCTTTTCCACCGGGGCCGAAATGCCTTGAGTAGTAGTAGGGTAGTAACTAACTAGTATGGTGGTGACGGTATTTATGTTTTTTTCTCGTTTCTATTCCCACAACCTTTTTTTCTATATGTGTGCGTGAATCTCTAAAGCCTCGTTGACTATCCCACACTCTCCTTTCACTCCTTTCAAGGAAACACTCGATATGAGCTCTCGTGGTCGTTTGTTTTCCTCTCTAATCTAATTTAATCTACTCTAGCTATGCTAGGCATTACTCCAGCTGTGTTATCTGCATAGTGATGAACATTTACTTTAGGCGGTTGAAACCAGAAATCGCTCGAGTAGCAATAGCTGTACCGGCCAAGGCTGTGCAAGTGGGGAAGCGAAGCGCTGTTCTAAATGCTGATGGAAGAGTGCTTGATGAAGTTGCTTCAAAGTAATAAAAGTAATCACGTTGAACAAAAATATGGCAATGGTATCCTTCTATTTTCACGCTACCGTGAAAATGTATTTGATCTCTAAAGCATTTGTTGAAAGCAGTTCAGGGGCTCAGGGTTGAAAGCGTTATTGGCTCACAGTGAGAGAGTGACTGAAACAAGGTTACTTTAAGTCTTCCTTGCTTTTCAAACGTGGATGTAGTGATCAGGGAGGTGAACGGGAGTGTAGGGGGTGGAGGATTAGAGCTGTTAGGAGCAAATGGGCGGAGTTGGCAGTTGGGTCGTTTACTTTTTACAGATGATGAAGCGCCGGTGCTAAATTAGGACGAGAAATGGATAGACGTGAGTGGATAAATGATGTGTTTTGACGCGGCCCTTAAGGGCCTACCCCACCCTTGGCGTCTGTGGAGAACTGGGATGGACGCAAAAGTGGGAGGGCCCAACAACTATGATGCAAAACGGATAAACCAGTAAACGCTGTCGGTGCCTACTGCTGATCGACCCTGATCTCGGACCCCACTCCTGACCCAAGGCTTGTGTTACGGAGTGCCTGACCGTGCGGACCCTTTAGTTCTGAAGAGCTAAGATTGTTTGTGTGTCCGTTCATAAAAGGAGTATGATGTGGTATGATGTGCACCTTGCCGTCGGTCACTCTATTTTCTGGAAGATTAGGTCTTATGTGTATCTGTCTGTACCTGCTGACATTAACAATTAATTTGAAAGGTGGCATTGCATATTCTACTGTAACAAAAAATCTCGAAAAAACCGTGAGAAATGTGATGATTGTTGCTTTCTTTATGATCAACTATTCTCGTCTGCATTACGTTTTTTTATGTTCAATGTTGAAGCACGAAGAAGTGCTAATATACTAACTAGGTCTGTTCGTTAGCAATTCATAGCATCTTAATCACCTGATCATCACTCGTGAATGAAGAGTAGTTGGTACTCAAATCATACGATCTTCGATGTTGGTTATTAATTTGACTCACTTACATTGAAGCTAGATTCATTTAAAATGAGATTTTTGAAGCGCCTGCATCATCTAACTCCACTGCATGCACCAGCATCATCTAATTCTAGCTGTGTTCAATCATGTTATTCTCAAAAGTTCGAAAGTATTATACCATATGAGGGCCTTGAGACCCTCGTATGATATAATACTTTTGAACTTTGTAGAATGACACGATTAAACGCTGCTGTGTATATACGCAGGAGCCCGGCCCTTGCAGAATCAGAATCGCGACTGCAGTCGGACACAGTCATGTAGTTGCCTTAATATACTTATATGAACAAAATTGTGTCCATCGTTCAACAAAAACATACTTTAATTTATACGAGACATTTTATATGTAATATTGATGTTGCGAACTAGGACTGAATGAATAGGTTAACAATAAGAAATCAAAGAAAATCATATTTCCACTGCTCAACAAATGAAAAGTATGAACATGAACTAGAAAATATAGTTTTTTTATTCCCTTTGATACATGGGATATTGTCTAATACTGTAGGATATTATATATAACCACTTAATTAAAATATGATTATCCACCCATGCTAAATGCTCAATAAAGTAGTAACAAGATTCAATTAACGGCAGTTGAAGTATCTCCAAACGAAGCGCTTACGAACGCAATGTTTTACCCTGGAGCCCATCCCTACTCAATAAGTTGAGACGTCTGCCAACACTGACAATCTTGTGCTGAAACAATGCGCGGGAAATCAGTCCTAGTTTAGGAGGTAGGCGGTGGTTTTCAGAGGATTTGTGTGCAGACAAAGAAAATTACACCACAGAGAACATCCCACTGAGAACATTGAGCGGTTATGGTGTCATAAGGCCCACAGCAAACTGGACTGCCCACCCTGTGTCAGTGCATTTTTCTGTATTGACGAGCGAGACGCACTCTGTGCCGGGCAGAACGCATTGGTCTTGAGTGCAACCAGCTTGCAAAGGTGTTCAGACGTCTGCCGAAATTCGACCTAAAAGACCTTGTATACCTAAAATGATTTATGCCGAAACTATAAAAACATAGCCTATCCCAAAGTAACTCAACGTTACACAGCAGCAATGTTGATCTAAGTATTTCAGTTAGTTCAGGAGTGAATGCTCACACTTTAATTTAGGTGGGTGCAGTCAGGTCTTGTTCCGTTTTGGTGCGAGGAGGATTAGTCACCCTGGAAGATCATCGGGGGATAATTACTTCAGTAGGGTTATTTGAGTTATAGTTTACCTCTCCGAAGAATGCCTACCTACTTTATTGAGTAAAATAGTATTCTCAGAAATGATCCAGCTGAACAAGGGTTGGCAATATCGAAACCAAATCGTCGCTGTTGAAAAAGTTGAATGATGCGATACCATTTTTTACGATTACTTCTCCATATAATGAATACAAATAGAAAGTCTTGATAAAAAAACTATTGGCACAATTGTTTTCGTTGGGTGTTTAATTGGACAACATTCTTTTTTGAGGACAACAGGCAGGGAATAGCTGTGTACAACTTCAATTTGCTTGAAATCTATCACATTTTCAACGTAAGGCAAGAGGCGTTGAAGTGCATTTCGATGCAAGGCATGTTGCATATCTGCAATTTCTTTATCGTACGAGGGATGATTTTGGAATAGTTGGAGATGATCATGTAATCAGCTAGGGGAGCTTGCCGCATTTTCCGCCTCAATATCGGGGCATACCTTTTAAACTGGACTAATATCTATCACATTTTCAACGTAAGGCAAGAGGCGTTGTACTGCATTTCGATACAAGGCATGTTGCATATCTGCAATTTATTCATCGTACAAGGGATGATTTTGGAGTAGTTGGAGAAGATCATGTAATCAGCCATGGGAGCTTGCCACATTTTCCGCCTCAATATCGGGGGATACCTTTTAAACTGGACTAATATCTATCACATTTTTAATGCATGGCAAGAGGCATTGTATTGCAACTTCGTTGCAGGTCATGTTGCATATATGCATTTCGATGCTAATCATCCGAGTTAAATTTAGGATACTACAAACAAAGAATTATTAGATTTAATATTTATTGATAATAGATTTTGACACATTTATATATAGTAGGGGCTTACGCGGGTTATCATTCATACGAAAACGTAACTATTCACTCAGAAAATCGACACGAGCATCTTGGCGAAACATAAGTAATGACTTCGACCTCCCTTCCCTCTCTTGTGTTATCTTGATCCTTGGTACCAGTGCCACTCTGTGTTTTTTTTTCAATGATGTGCATTTATCCCTCACCTGAAGCTGTCGACTCGTCATATCGGTGTTGGATTTATCATCTGGGTGTGTTTTTTTCTCCGATCTATTGGGTTCTTGCCTAAAGCCCTTAGTACACATTTCAGATAAACAGCGACGTTTGGGAGAAGTTTATGCAACACTTGCAATCCTATCCTTGTAAACAAATATATATATTTGTAGTCTTCAGCGAGCTTTTTCTCAACGCTAATTTTCTAATTACGGTTATATGTTTATGACATCGAATCGTTTCGGGCTTGTTCTTACTATTACCCACATTACCATTCATTATATTCCCGCAGAGATCCGAAATATACCAAATTCTCCTTGCACTCATACGTTTGAGACATGATTCTCTCTCCTCATGTTTCATTACCAACATATCAAGTATATGAAACACTTCTTATACTTGATACCCCTTCACTACCACATATGATAATTCGGTTGCCTTCAATTATAGCAGGTTTTTCTTCACATGACATCTCCTCGCTACCACTATCACTGTCACTGGTATCCATTCCACTTGAAGTATTCCACGTTTTCCCCTTATTTTGATTATTTTCAATATTGGCTCAAGTTCGGGTATACTCCCCCCATTTCACCCGATCTGGATACGTTCTACGTTTTGTTGTTACTGGCATCGCCCTTCCATTTCTGCTCGCACACTGTTGAACGCCGTCTATATCATTATTTTTGATACACAGGTCCGGTTTATTATGTTTTATCAATACGCCCATTGCATCGTTAGAGCTTATATTTCCTCGTTCATTTTTATGATTAGCATATTCAAGATAATGGTGTCCCTTGAGATGAGACCCAAACCCGAAAGTGGAGCTTGATTTGCATAGTTTTATCTCCGCATTGCAAATAACACATACCCCCGTGTTCTCCTGACTGTCAAAATACTTCCAAATCAAACTGGGTGACATCCTTCTTCCCCGAAAGCGAGTCGCTATCTGAATGAGTACAGATATGAGTCCAATTTTATATATACTTGGTTTACATGCATATATACAGGGTCGTTATCCTCACTGTGGCGACACGTGTCGACACAATGTGTATATGCAGGGTCGTTAGCCTCACTCTAGCGGCACATGTGTCGACACAATACATGTATACATGGTCATTTTCCTCACTGTGTCGATACCATGTAGGCATTTACACCCATTTCATGCAAAAAGGTTACCATTCACTGTCAGATGCATTAATACCTACGCAACCTTACGCAGTCATTGATATTCACATATGAACCCCCTCCACACAGTATTTTATAAAATTTGCACATAATTAATCCTACTTCGCGGACAATCTCGAGTCATATATGTTATCAGAGCGGACAGATTTGCAATCTTAGAGATAACTGAATAAACATAAATCCACGAATAATGTATGTAGACATTTGAAACGAAGTCATCCTTAAAAGTATGAAAATTGTAGGGAAGAAAAAGGCAAATCAACTATATGGAAGTAAATGTGGTAGACCACGTATGAGATGGAAGGTCCGTTTGTATGATGATGGGAACTAATATGAACTACTTGTGACATTCAATCCACCTAAGATTGAAAATCTGTCCTCTCTGATAACATATATGACCCGAGATTGTCCGCTAAGTAGAAATAATTAGGTGTAAGTTTTATAAAGAACTGTGTGTACATAAGGTGAGGATAGGTTATGTTAGGTTTTTGATGGGTGTTAATATCATGTGAAGAAGATTTAGAATTGTATCAAATCGAAAAAAATCTGGAATCATATGAAAAATTAACTATGACATTCAAACAATGATGAAAATATATATATGAAAACAGATGAAATTTGCTAGATCAAAATTGGAAGTGCGTATCAAAACTGCAAAGGATTGATCAAAATGTGTAGTCAAGTGGAGATATTTGTTATGCATTGAATAAATCAATGACTGTATATCGTTCATAAGTTAGGTTAGGTTAAGTTTTTTTTATGATTTACTATATCATTATTGAATGTGTGTATCAAACTGCAAAAGATAGATCAAAATGTAGAGTCAAGTGGAGATATTTGTTATGCATTAATCCTAAAACACTTAAAAATTCATATGTAAGCATGAAAAGTTGATTGAAAAATACGTAATTGGATATAATAGGCTTGGTGAGGTCATGATTAATAGATTTTTTATCATAACAAAACATACAGTGAAGCTGATCCACATTAAATATCTTGTAACAAAAGCAAGGGATGTTGTTCTATGGGTTAGGTTAGGTTAAGTTACGTAGGTATTAATGCATCTGGCAGTGTATGGTAACACTTTTGCATAAAATGGGCATAAATGCCTACATGGTATCAACACAGTGAGGAAAACGACCATGTATATATGCATTGTGTCGACACATGTGCCGCCACAATAAGACCAACGACCCTGTATATCTGCATTGTGTCGACCCATTTGTCGCCACAGTGAGGATAACGACACTGTATGTACAGTATGCATGTAAACAAAGTATATATAATATTGGACTCATATCTGTACTCTGTCAGATATCGGTCTGCTTTCGGGGAAGATAGATGTTTCTCAGTTTGATATGGAAGTATTATGACAGAAAGGAGAACATGGGGTATGTGTCATTTGCAATGTGGAGATGAAAATATGCAAATCAAGCTCCACATTCGGTTTTAGGCGCCATTTCGAAGGACACCATTATCTTGAATGTGCCAGTCATGTAAATGAACGAGGAAATATAAGCTCCAAGGATGCAATGGGCGTATTGATAGAACATAATAAACCGGATCTGGGTATCAAAAAATATTGATACGGACGGCGCTCAACAGGGTGCGAGCTGGAATGAAAGAGCGATGCCAGTAACAACAAAACGTGGAACGTATAAAGATCGGGTGAAATGGAGGGAGTATACCCAAACCAAAGCCGAAATTGAAAATGATCAAAATATATGGAAAGAGTGGTATACTCCAAGTGGAATGGATACCAGTGACAGTTATAGTGGTAGCGAGGAGATTTCATGTGAAGATAAACCTGCTCAAGTTGAAGGAAGCCGAATTATCAAGTGTGGCAATGAAAGGGTATCAAGTATAAGAAGTGTAAAATTGCACAATAAAACCAAATGTATATCGGACTTTGTTTCGAATATGTTGGTGATGAAATATGAGGAGAGAGAATCATGTCTCCCTCGTTTGAGTGCAAGGAGAATTGGGTATATTTCGGATATCTGCGAGAATATAATGAATGGTAATGTGGGGAATAGTAGGAACAAACTTGAAACGATTCGATGTCATAAACATATAACAATAATGAAAAAAATAGCGTCAAGAAAAAGCTCGCTGAAGACTATAAACAAAGTTTTGGTTACAAGGATAGGATTGCAAGTGTTGCATAGACTTCTCCCAAAGGTCGCTGTTTATCTAAAATGTGTAATAAGAACGTTAGTCTAGAATACAATTGATCAGAGAAAAAACACACCCAGATGATAAATCCTACACCGATTTGACGAGTCGACAGCTTCAGGTGAGGAATAAATGCACATCATTGAAAAAGAACCCACATAGTGGCACTGGTACCAAGGGTCAAGATAACACAAGAGAGGGAAGGGAGGTCGAAGTCATAACTTATGTTTCGTCAGGATGCTCGTGCAGATTTTCGGAGTGAATAATTATGTTTTCGTATAAATGATAACCCGTGTAAGCCCCTACTATATATAAATGTGTCAAAATCTTCTATCAATGAATTATATATCTAATAAATATTTGTTCGCAGTATCCTAAATTTACGTCGAATGAGTAGCATCGAAATGCATATATGCAACATGACCTGCAACGAAGTTGCAATACAATGCCTCTTGTCTTGCATTGAAAATGTGATAGATATTAGTCCAGTTTGAAAGGTGTGCCCCGATATTAAGGCGGAAAATGCGTCAAGCTCCCCTGGCTGGTTACATGATCTTCTCCAACTACCCCAAAATCATCTCTTGTACGATGAAGAAATTGCGGATATGCAACATGCCTTTCATCGAAATGCACTATAACGATTCTTGCCTTACGTTGAAAATGTGATAGATATTAAGCAAATTGAAGTTTTACACAGCTACCTAAGCTATCGTAGATATATATCTCATCAGGTCCAAACAGAAGCTAAAGCACAAGTCTACCGCTTCTTTTGTGACACACTGAAACCGCGCTATGATGACAAACTACGCATGCGCGCATTCTCGTGTGAGCGCGTGGACATTGAAGAGGTAAAATGCGGCATTCTCCGTCTAAAAATATATATCTATCGTGAATGCTCATGTGGAATAAGACCGTAAAACGAAAATGTATATATTTAGGTTTCCGCACCATCAATCTCTGGGTGTATCTGCACCGCAGATCTAGAGAAATAGGAACTAAGTCACTGCAAATGGATGCAGTCTTGCTCGTAACGTGCTAACCGTATGACAGTGATTGATACAGGTCAATTGACCGAACGCTTGAGAGCGCATGAACTACAATAGTGGAAAAATAAGCAGTGCTTGAGGCAGAAATAATACCATGCGAGTACATTTTTGCATGAAATGATGAAACCACGTCCACATGAACATGTCATAACCTGAAAATGTTCATAGCGTTCATGCCACGGAAATTACTGATAAGACAGAGAACAGATATGAGTAAATTTACCTAATTTTCCAGGAGCGCATCCAAACATTTTCTATGGGAT
>SDVV010008642.1:0-17112 GCA_016164225.1 Gammarus roeselii | reverse complement strand
TATTGTATCAGTTATGATACGTGGTATTGTAGATGATTCTAGGTGACGTTGAGTTTATTTTGTGTGTCTCCACGCTAGTAGGGTCATACTTATTTACGATTTTATTTCCATCTGTTATTTGTCAGTCATGGTCCTTGTCAGCGTCGCGGTGTGCTCACATGACCTTCTCTCATGGTTGGTAAGAGCCACTTCCTCACCCAACTGGTCCGAGTGGCATACATGTTACACCTGGTTGTCGCGTGTCAGGTTTATCTGTGATTTATATTGCGGTCGTATAACAGTGCTGCTTTGTTGATGTTTACAAGTGTTATGTTGGTGTTACGAATCAATGTATTTTTTTCATAATGTATCCCACAAGCGATGTATCTTTCCCTCATCTCGTCAATTTTCAATAGTTTATTTATGTGAAATGCTTCAGTCATTTTATTCAGGAACGTTTGAATAATTACATTGACACCTGGGGTTATCGTTGTCTTATTTACCAATAAACATTTCAGGAGATCAAGTACGTGAATATGACTTTGGACATCGGGATGGCTAACAAACTCGTTCGATTCAAATTTTGATGCGGTGTTGTCTCGTAGGTAATGGAGCAAACCACTGGAGATTGTCTTAGCAACGGGTGGCAATGAGCCCGTATCTAGTGCTGCAACATCGTCATTATTTGACTCTTTTTGTTTTATTAATCCGGTGGTGAGCGATAGGGCCGTTGATGAAATTAAATAATTTTAGTGCTATTTCAGGCAAAGTATTCAAATCTAGCATATCATCCCCACGCGTTCTCAATCTCTGACTGTGATACATTCTGCTATGTTCTGCTATTTCTGGCCCTGTTGTGACAGATATAGATGTAGCGCTGCCGCCAATATGATTTGTTGTAAGTTTATCCATCTTGGACTTTGGAACTAGGTAGTAAACCGATTCATCCATGGATAAATTTTTGTCAAGAAACTCACTGCAGTGGGTAATAGTAAATTTACCAGAAATCCTCCACACACGGTTGATAATGTTTTTCTTTTAGCCCCGGAGGATTTACTCCCGGACGATTTACTGCCTTATTGTTTTATTATAGAGTGGAATTTATCAACCCGTGACTTGGTAAGCTTGTCACAGACCAATTTTCCGCTCTGTATACTTCTAAATATTTCGCTTTTTTTTTAACTTCTTTATCACCCAATTTCTAAGATGAGTTGACCAAGTTCGGATGATTTTAGTTGATTTAAATGATCACAAAACACGACACGACGTTTTCTTCATTAATCCACGTGGGTTTACTGTCTGGATAATCCGTGTATATCACGTAGATTTGCTTTCTTCCTCGTATAATTCGGGTCTTCAAGACCTTGATGGCATGAATATCAGGGCGGTCACACTGAACTAGTTCCTGCCGGTAGGCAGAACCTTTGATGGGTTCATCAGTATTGAGTGGTGTTATTTCATAGGTCGGAGGGTAATGTTTTTGATTAACACGTGAAATACAAAACACCTATTTCGTGAACTTTGGTTCATGTCCTCGCTTGAATGTCTTGAGACTGGGTTCACTGCAGTGTAAGCGTACGTACGGTCCCATCTTTAGTTGTGTACTGGGCCCTTTAATTATTTACGTCGTATTTTATACATTTGCGTTAGCAATGCCTGAATTTGTCTTGGATCGTTCAACAAATAAACGTCAAAGAGGACCCGTCCCATCAATGATGAATGTGGTGTCATATTGTAAGTCGTCACAATTGCTTGCAAATCATCTATATAGCGTTCAGTATTTTTAGCATGCATATAATTTCCCAACTTAAGTTTTATAGTCCGTTTGACACGCTCTGCTTTGGATGCTTTGATGACCTTGTTGCCTGTGTAAATTCACTGCCCTGATCTGCGTAGATCCGAGTTGATGGCTATACTAGTTGGTTGAATATAATGTCAAATGCTGCAATCACATTTTTAAATTTAATAGCTTTCAAGGGTTGTACATACAGATATTTGCAGTACATATCAATGACGATCAATAAATATCTAATTACGTCATTCTTATTTGCATGATCTTTCATATAGGCAAAATCCGCACAGAGAATCGATCCAGGACGCGCAGCTGTGAACATGCGTCTGCAAAATTTCAAGGGAGCTTGTTTAAATCGTAAAAAAGTTTGTGATCCGTGTTGAAATTTTTCATCATCGCGGATTGTTGTAGACGGACAAATATTTGTATAACTTTATGTAGGGCCTTCACGCTAGAATGTGACCCAACAGCCTCCGTATTGTAGTAGACACTCTCCATTCTAATTTCCAACTAATCTCAAATCTGACATTCATTATGTTATATAGAGGCAACATTTGTTCAAATTCATGTCCTGCAATTTGTGCTCGAATCAGGAGTTTCGAAGTACTTGGATATGTGAAATCAACCAAGATGTGGCCACATGGTTTTTGTTCCACATGTATCTTGTACGAAGAGATGAACGGTTCAATCTTGTCTTTTGCAAGAAATGCTCTGTCAAAATAACGTAGTTGATTGATATCGCGCATGCGCAGGATATGAAAGTGTGTGGTATTCAAAGATATTGTGCGGTGGAATGGATTCGCACTGATATTTGCGTGCCTACCCCGACAAAAAAACAGATGCAAAAATTTGTAGACTCTGATTCCAACATGAAGTCATCGTACACAACAAGGAGTTTACATGTAGTTTTCTTTGCTAATGAATCGAATGTGACCTATCCTGAAGGATTTTTTAATTCATCATGTTTCCTTACAGGAAAATGCTCTGATTCTGAAACGACAGCCTCATCGAAACTATCAAGGTATTTACTAATTCTTTTTCCCTCAAGGACACTCTTCCCACTGAATGAGAACCCGCTCACAAATAATTGTGCGGGTTTGGCGAAGAGGTTGACGTCTGCAAACCTAACTGTCTCCTTCTTAGAGTACTAACTATTTTTTCAATGATCCTTTAATTTATATATATTTTCGCTCTTTCTCTTTGCAGATGTATTTCATCAAGAATATGCTGAAGTCAGGGACCCGTTCGGCAACACCAGGTAATTATCAGCGTGAGGCGATTTAAATCTCTAAAGTTAGATCGATCATGCCAATATCATTGACATCAACCAATATAGTTTCCGTATGTTTTTTTCCAGCAATTGATTTAATCTATTATAATTTCTTTCTGAACAGATCATGGCATCAACTCGATCGGGCGTGGAACAGATCAATCCGGAACTTCAGGGATGATAAGGTATGTTTAAGGAAAAATGTCGATATATTTTTGGACACATCAAAATATTCCATGTTAGAGCATAAACAGTATTGCATTTCTTTCTAAATACATACATTTTCAAGTGCAGACCGACGCAGTACGCTCCATGCAAAACATCCGTATATGGGCTGTCCGCTGATTAGTCTTCGCACAAACTACCAGCGTCATCCGCTGCCTGTACCTTACTGGCCGCAACCTCGACAGCCGTGGCAGACACCGCCGATGCAGACACATGCATGGCAACCTTGAGTACGTCGGAATGACCGTTAGCAAAATATGTGCATACGTCGATTTAGTAACATTTGTTTTAAAATTTACTGAGATAATTTTTGATAGTGCGTACAGTTTGAAGCTGACATGCTTGCGCGCGAATATTGTGTATGGTCTCAAAGTGAGTGTATGTTTTCTGGCTATGGATGTCTCTGAATTGTTCATGTCTGATTTTGGTTTGTGTCTGGTAATTGGCATCCTTTGCGGCTGATTTTGTTGCGTCGGACTCAAGCAACATGCAGTAAGACTTTGGTTGCAAGCAGATGATTTCACTCGGGTAGTTGTCGGCTGTTTTGCTTTTCAGTAGTCCCAACTGTCCTTTCTTGGATTCATCGTACAGGAGATGATGTTTAGGGTAGTTGCAAAAGTCCATGTATTAAGTCAAAAGAGCTTGCCTCATTTCCGCCTCAATTTCGGCCACACCTTTGAGCTGGAGCAGCAACGAGTCTGTGTCTGAGAAGAAGAACGAAACGTTGTCACCGTAGCGTGGTTTCGGTGTGTCATATAAGAAGCTGTAAGCTTTTGCTATGGCTTTTTCAAGCACGTAGAATCCAACTTGCAGTGGGTGTACCTTTCTGACATTTTTTGCTTGAGGATCATGATGACTGTTTCGGGACCGATGGCGTAGCAGTTTTCCAGGAGGGGGTTGGCAGCATGTTTTCGGGACTTGTTGGGGGTGCACACGACCTTTGCCTCTAGACTTCTGTTGAGCGGATTGAACAATAGCTTGCCATAGAAACTATTTGAGAGTAGTTTGTACACGGACTTTTAGAAGGAGTTTGTATACTCCTGTCGTTTTTTGGATATTTTATATGATGGATGAAATGAAAACGGGTTTCTGTTTTATGCGAAAAATTTGATCAACCTTGGTGACTTCCAGTCCTTTCCTGAGGAGTACTTGAAGAAGTTTAAGGGCCATGAGGTAGTCTGTTTGAGGTAGATAACTAGCCGCCAGCTTTGATTTGCTTGTTTTCGGCTTGTGAGATGTTCCGAGCCAGTCAAGAGATTTTTGTGAAGGGCGAAAGATCGTCCAAGATGACCTCTTTGTGATGTAGTAGTAGTTGCAGCTCGTCTATTTTTCGTGCAACTTCTTCGCTGACTTAGGCATCGATACAGACAATGTACGCATATTCGCCAGAGGAGTCTGTGTTTACCAAGTCGAATGCTTGAATTTCTTCAGGTTTGAGCTCGAGGATTTCGCCAATGATGAGGGGTTCATTCAAACTTCCACTATAAAGACTGTTGAAGTCCCACATTGCTGCTGAAGACACAGGTACTTTAGGGTCATAAACTTTGCATCGGGGATTGTTTATCATGATATGACCTTTCGTCAACGTCACAAATCCGCCTCGTGTATTTATGACAAATAAGTTCAGGAATTAGATTTCTTTGACCAGCTCCAGTTTCATCTTGCCTTCGTAGAGAGCAGCTTGCATTGCAAAGCCAGGGGCGCTCACAAAATGAACGGGATCTAGGGTATAGTCGCGTGTCATGGTCTCCCTAAACTTTTAGAAGACTTCAGCCGGTACCATCCAATCCGCTCAATATGAAATGCATATCATAAGCCGATGCATTGTGAGCAATACATGACATGTGCCTGAGTTTCTCGGAGATTCTGAAGTTACAATTCGCACATAAAGCGACCAAGTAGTTCCCAAATATAACTTCTTTATTGGGTCCGAAGACCCCTCCACGTATGTTTTATTGTAGCGATCTCGTATTTTTACCATTTGCTCCAAAAGTGCCCCCGCCGCACTCACATGTTTTGCTTACGCAAATATTTTTTATGTCATGCTTGGGGAGACCGGGGATGGAGTACAATGGTAAGGTTGACATGTAATCATTATAATCCATCAACATATTCCTGACAAGATGTGTCTCCATCTCCTCAAGGGGAACCGAAGTCGAATCAACTACATCGTGTCCTACAATTTTCCCGTCATAATCCACTAGAGTATAACTGTACATGCAGAACTTGCGTATGTTGACTACATGTTTTCCCTCTTGGCTTGGCTTCAGCACAGATTCACTGTCATAATAACAAACAACGGGTGGTTTCATTGTTGCGTGCATGGCTGAGAATCGGTACATTTCGCCTTCATCAGGCATACGGATGTTTTGCAAACCTGTACTGGATGAACGCAATTTTACGTGTCCAGCGTTTTCGCTTTCGTTCATCCCTTTATGTAAAATAACTCTAATCGTTATCCCACTAAAATTGTAAGGATATGTAAACATACTGTCTGTCAGTATTGTAACAGGTATTTTTGATTAGTTTACTACAATTCGTGACGGTATAGCTGCAATTTCAGGTACAATCGTCATAGGTAGTTCATGTACAAATATTTCGTTTATGCAGGTTAAATATTATAGGTAAGTTTATAGTAATTTTGAAATTTTGGTTAAGATTATAAAATATTGGTAAATTTACCACTTGGTGTAAAATTACTATACTTACTTTCCAAGTTAAACGTCATAGTTAGGTATCCCTGCTGAATTTCTGTATTTCTACATGCGATTCGGTCTATTTTAATACAGTTTATGTATCAATACCTAAAATTACAGCTACCATTACAAAATATAGTTACTTTACACCGAATTTGTGTTATTTGGAGAAAATTTTCGATGTAAATTTACTGTCATTTTTACAGTGATGAACTGATGTGTGGAGAGCGCGATGAACTGACGCGTAGGGAGAGCGATGAATTGACGTGTAGGAAGGGCGATGAACTGATGTGTAGGGAGATATGAACTGTCGTGTAGGAAACGCGATGAACTGATGTGTAGGGAGCGATGAACCGACGTGTAGGACGCGCGATGAAATGACGTGTGTGGAACAGCTGCCGTAGAGGTGTAATCATTCATGCAGAGCGAGCCACTCGGACAGCCAGGGTAGTTAGAGAGTCCTTCTGTTTACGGCCGAAGGACCGACGTGAAGGGTAAGGGTGGTGGAGGGAAGAGACCAGTTCTTCACCAACACTGAGGCGTAAGTGCCAACTTGAAGACTGCCCTGACACTTTACAGCGCATTGATTTTTGAGTTGTGGACTAGTATGGTTGGTAGCGTTGAAAGATTGCTGATAGTGGACTTGGGTGAAGATAATTGAGCTACGAAATGTAATGTTTGAAAGCATTGAGTTTTTGTGCTGGGCAGACCGCCTTGTGTGCGGTAGGCAGTCTAGGGTAGGGGTGAGGCTTGGGTATGTGGCTTAATAAGGCACGGAGCACAGGCTGCGGTTAGCTCGCTTCACGATTGTAGAGGAGGGGGTAGTCCAGAGAGCAAATTTGCGCCTTCACATTGTTTTTGATAAAGTGGGCCTATTTAGTCTATCAGCAACACATAAAAACGGTGTTTAGATATGGCACACACTTTGTTGAATGGTCCGAAAATAAGCTATAAGCCGGCTGATTTAACATTTGCCGTGTGATAATGTATAGCACAGCAAATACAGTGAACTTATCTATTTACACCAAGCAGATGGGGAAACTAGCCACATAACCACACCCAACACCCGTCAGTCGTATACTGAGTAGCGCGTCAGCAAATATAGAAGTGCTGAAGCTGGGTTGCACATAGCCAGGGTAGCGTTTTGGTTTGGTTGCGCGTACGCAGGGTAGCGTTTTGGCTGCGTTACGTGTAATCAGGGTAGGGCTTAGGATGGTATGTGGGGAGGCAGCTCCAATAGTGCTTGTGTAGTACAGCTTGTTGGCAGTCACCGCATACAATCAACGGACCTTTCATTCAGATTTTCCTAGCGAAAGAGTGTAGCATCATTTGATGGGAGATTGACACATTCTATTACAAGTTAAAATATTTAATGAAAAATGAACGAAACAGAAGACAATGCCCTGTGGATCCATTTATTCGCATTGAGTTGTTGTACTATTCGTCGTCAAATACACCATCAATACTGTCTCTAATACTCTTGATACACAAAATTAGAGTACACAATTAATAGTATGTAACAGCTTCCCTATCATGATATTTATTCATACCGTAGGAAGTACCGAGCGCCTTCATCCTGAGAATCTCCTCTCAGGACCTTCTACAAGATTGAAATCATACCCGATCTCACCGCCAACAGCGGAACTCGTCTAGGCTCTGCTGTCATCATCTTAATCAACACTACAAATTTGACACTCCAGTAACATTTGTGTGATTATTGAAGATCGAACAAGCCAGAAATTTGGCGAGCTGAATTGGGCATCATTTTGCCCTTACAATGTCATACGTTAATCCGGAAGACATTTCTCAGGAAGTTCAACAATACAAATTCCGTCATTATAGCTCATCGTTTTGCCAGTAACTACTGCATTACTGCAATAAGTGTTTTGTATTTCGTATTATATCTTTGTTGCAGTTTCGATAGTGTCCTCAATGAATTATGTTGACAGATAGTCAAAGAGTACGAACCACCACCAAAAAATCGGTGAAAAAAATATTTTGCGAACAAAATTTCATAAAGAAAATATTGACGACGTATTACAGTCCGGCCTGCTGTGTTAAAACATTTTCCAGCAAAAAAACATAAAGAATACCCTCATGGAAATGTTCCTGAAGCAATAAACAGACATAAATGCAGTCATCAATGGTTCAAGTTGCCTTGCAAAAATAGTTACGACAGAATCTGAGAGCATGAACGAACCTTTTTTTCCGTAGGACACTTCAGTACACAATGACGCTGGATCGATGTGAATGTTCTACTAAGCAAATGTTCATCAGTGCTTTAGCGAGGTAGATTAGCGTTAACAGTATATTGTTAACAGTACTGTAAATTGCGTTCTACTTTGCCGAAAGAGTTAACAAAATGTGGAGAAGTCACATCAACATTCAAATTGTCACACAACGCATAAACTATTGCAGCATAATGTTTCAGTAGTTGGGTCAGTGTGCTTCTATTTCTTCGGAAATCGAGTTTATTAAAGTTCAGCTATATGTTCACTGCAAGAAATAATACAATGTGTACCCTCATTACCATTTCGAATACTTTGACTATGAGTGATGTCAAAGAAAGTGTTATGCAATTTGATTGGCTTGTGAGGCTGTGACCTCTAGCCAGAGGGAAGATGACAGCATGAGTAGATATAAGGACTGCGAAACGCGGATGCGAAGGAATAAGATAGGGCTTAATAGAGTTACTTTTGGTGGGGCAGGGGCTGGCCGGAGTCAGCGGCGGAAAGCGGTCACGAGACCGGAACTGGTTTTGCGCATGAGTTAGCTAGCGGGCGATGGGGGGAGGGGGAGCTGGGGCGGAAGGACGGTCAGCTTATATATGTTAATAGTTTGTTAGTAGGTTATATATTTTTATTTATAGATAAGTATTTGCAATTCAATGTTAGGCATACTGTATTGCAATTCGTTGTATGTCATGTTGCATATATGCATTTTCAATGCTAGTCCTCTGAATGTTTAGAAGAGTATTGACAACATACATTTATAAGATAATTTGTATTGATGATACATCTGACAGTTACATAATAATTTACAAGCAGTATTATAGATTAGGAATCCCACACTTTCCGGACACGTTCATAATGATTTTTTTTTCAACCTTGGTATCATTTCTACGTCGTTCGATATTGATAAATTTTCACGTGGCATAGATTCCATTAGTTTAATGTTATTTATCAGTACACTTGACTCTGTTCTTAGTTACTCCTGCTGTAAGTCCTTCATTCGTTTTCTCTATTACGAGCTAACGAGCTATCGCACACACAGAAAAAGATGCAATATAAACAGGTGACTGAAACATTCCTTCAAAGCAGAAGATCCCGTTATGGAACAATTTCAAGATACAAATTATTTGCATAGGACGAATAGGATCGTCTTTATCTATGGAAACATTTCGTTATTAGACTCTCGCTTTAGAAAAGTAGGTGAGATTTCACTTCCATGTTAAATCCATGATTGCATCCGTATCATTACCCCATGAGTATAATTGACATATTCCTAGCGGATGGCTGCTTGATATTGAATTTAGGCAACGTTTTGTGTGTTTTACATCTATTTATTTCATATGTATATAACATCTATAGGAATAGTACGATTTATTTGGCTGGCAGTTGGCGGGTTGATGTTTCTATTTTTAATTGATGCAGCAGATTCGTTACAAGATTTTGTTTACTCCACAACGCATTATCCGGTTCTGAACCAGATATTTCGGTGTCACCATGTTCTGTTGGTTATTTTTACAATATCGGAATATTTGGGTATATTACGTTTGTATCTACAATGTTGAATATTATTTCATGTATAATTTAGTAACACGTTGTTTAATTTTAGTGTTTTATACATCTTCTTACATCTTGGTACAATGTTTGACGTGGTTATTATATCAATAGATGATCCCATTTGTTACAAACTCGGTCTTGCTGTTAGGTTATTGTATGTTTATTGTAGGACCATTCTTCAATATTTAGGAGGAGTTAGAGGTGTCTCATAGGCACAACCCCGTTGTGTTTATGACAATTTGTGTAAGTAGACCGATTTACCATGATGGATACCCTAATGTATTTCATTTTTAATGTGAATTAGAACAGAGTAGAGCATCTTATTTGGCTTTTTTTATAGTTGTTGATGTTGTTGAAGTCCGTACTGCATCTTTGTTGAATTTCGTCATTGAACCCTAGCAAGTGTATAGTGTAACGTTTTAGTAGACGATTTACTGGATGGAGGGGTCCTGGTGTAGATGTGGTTTACACTCTTTGGTTGTCAATTAAAGTTCATCCATGTTCAACGTGAATTTGTAAGTTCTTGTGGACGTCGATCTTAAGTAAGTTCCAAGGGTTTATTAGAGAGGTTATGCGTTAAGCTACTCATCGTTGTAGTAATTAACTTAGGTCGTCATTGAACTGAAGCCCACCTTTTTTATGATCACACTCTTTGAGACTCATGTCAGACTCATTCATAACCACTTTACCTGTGTATACATTCTTGGTTATGTCCAGGATGTGACTTTGCTCGACGTTGATCAGAGATGATGGACTAAACAGATGCATGGTACGTCTGAGGTATTGCATCATGACCAGGTGTTGCCTCTGTATTTGTTATATATCAGTGGTATTTGCTGAGAAGCGACCTAGTAAAGCATTGTAGAGTTTGTTATCATGACACAGTGGGCTTTGATTTTCCTCCTACCAGAGGCATAGCATCAGTTATGTCTAGGAATTAGTTATAAATTTGAACAGGTAACGTAGTAAAAAATAACATTATTTGCATTAACTCAGAGTAGAATATATACCACCAAAACGCGGATGCGAAGGAATTAGATAGGGATAAAAGAGCCAGGCGGGGTAGAACGCGGTGAATGCAGCCTTGACTCAACCGGTCCGTACGGGGCATTCGCGCAGAAACGGGGGGCGGGAGCGGAGGGTACCGGAACTGGTTTGGTGCCCCGAGTCACCTAACGGGTTATATATTTACATAAGGCTATTAGCATTTCAATGCTTGTGGGGATATTGCAACTTTGTTGCTTCCATATTGTACGTTCACTGCTGTGTCTTCTGATTGTTTCTTAGGGGATATTGACAACTATACATATAAATGATATTTTTTATTGACAATTGCATAATAATTTACAAGCTGTATCAAAAATCAAGACTCCACACATATTCTTCTTGCAGGATTGATGATTTCCAGACACGTTCATGAATAATTTTTCAACCTTGATATCATTTCTTCGACGTTCGCTATTGGAGAACCGCTCGATTATCTTTTTACCTGGTACATTTTGACATAGATAATAGGCAAAGTAGATGCAGTGAGCTCCACAGACCAACGATCGATCAGTTTGGATTGATTTCTGCAGTACAAGTTGTATTTTTGCATGGATTTTATAATACGATGCTATATTTCCTCCATATATTTTTGGATTGAACCCAAAGGAATCAATAAAGTAGTGATGTTTTCGTTTTTGAAAATTAGGGTCCAATTTTATTAGGATCGCTTTTGCTGTTAACAATCCTGTAGCCATTCATTTGATGCATGGGCATTCTGTTTTCTGCAAAACATCCTATATAGACACGTTTCATAATTGGAACGCTCTTGGATATGTGGTCAATTTGATTATTATCCATGATTACTGTAGATAGTTGGGGAATACTATCCTTGCCGAATTTATTTGGATGACACCGAGTGTATAACTTACCAGGAACAAGATCTTATTCGTAGAGGGTGGATTTTCACAGTTCACTGTTATACGTATGTTGATCGTTTTTCTAGGTTAATGACATCTTCAGAGTTGGGGTGTCTTGTATCTATAACAAATATACTTCTTCCTGCAGGGAAATTTTGTCTTGTGATGAGATGAGCGCTGTTACGCCTCCCTAGAGCCGAAAGGATTTGATGGTATGCTTGGGTACACTCTCTGGGAAACGATGATCTAATGTTGGTTACACAGTTTCCGTTTACATCAACAATAACGTTTGTGATATCATTATGCTGAAAATAATTTGGATTGCGATCATATGCTCCGTTGTGTGCAGATTGATCAATGAGAAACAGGGCTAATTTATGTGGAACAACCCCGTTGAAAGGGGAATCAATGGAGATTGAGTTTTGACCTTTAGGAAACACGATTGTTTTGACAATAGGTCGATCGAACATGTATTCAATCATGTCATTGTTTTTTTGTGACCGCTTTATTAAGAACAAGCAAAGCTGTAGGGTATGGCACAACTTTTTTTACACCATAATTTACATGAATCAACTAAATAGATGTATTGTTCATTGTCATGTGTTAGAAGAACGCTACTGGGTTTTGCCAGCTCCAAACGTATATTTACGCTGACATTGTTGCTACCGGATACGTCAAAGTTTAGTGGCCCCATCATATGTAAACCATGACGTACACTTTCTTGAATCCATGTCTCATTTTCGTTTTGAGTAGTAAAATTTGCTGCGACGACGTTATCTGGACTGGGTGTTTGCAATGATTTATACATCATATTCAACCCTTTATTATTTAGATCGGAGCTCTTCATAGATGTATAGGTGTTGAAATTATTCAGTAGTCCTGTATAACTGTTTCCTTAACACTGAACATCATTTAGGAATAGTGACTTTGGAACAAACGATGAAAAAATCCGTCAACGAGTGTAACATTTGCAGCGACAGCCAATGCGCTTCCATCTGCATTTCTTACACGGATTTTCACTTCTGCTGTTAACGAGGTCAAGTCAACCATTTCATTATCCGATCCTGGAATATGAAATTATATAAAGGAATCGGCAATTCTATCATCATACAGACTACTGTTTGTACTTAGATAGTTTCTTTCAAATTTCGATTCGATACTTGATTCAATTAAATATTTCTTGTTAATGGAGGGGAACATATCAATCACCCTCATTTCATAGTTTTCCGTAGGGGCTTCTAGCCCTGTCGTGTTGAGAGATGATCCACCAAGCATGTTGTCGGTATAGATCCTTCCCCGAAACTAACGGTATTGGTACATGAACACTGGTATTTATTAGTAATTAGACAATGGACGACACGACTCCATATTTCTTCAATGATTCTGCTTCGATTTACGATTTTTCGTTACTTTTCCTGTGATATAACCTCCAACCATGGTTTTCTTTATAACATTCCTGAGTGTAGCAACCCCATGTTCCTTTGTTGATTGTCGCATATCTTTCTGCTTTGAGTAATCGTGTGTCATGTTTCGAGCCATATCGGCAGCTGCAGGCAGTAATGTTCTTCGTAGAAAAGGCAATGTGCATCTTACAAGACTAGCAATGGTTGAGAAGAAAATGCTTCTTCTCTGGTACGATATCGGACTCGTAAATCTGTCAATATCATGTGAACTTCCACTGCGTAGTTTGTCACGTTTCGCGAATAAAACTTCGTATTGCTTGTACGACGGATATGCATATACCACCCTCATGATTGCTTGATACCAAATGAACTTTTTTATATCCTGCGTCATATTTATAAGGCTCTAGCTTCTTTTAAAATGCAATACGCATAAGCTAGATCCACCATCCTTGAACGAGATATTACCGCCAACACCATCTCGTAAATCGATGGAAATTTAATCAATATGACTACGCTGTAATTTTTTATGTTTGACATGGGCGCGTGTAAATGAAAAAGAGTTATTAATCGGAATAACATCAAGAATATTGACTTGCTTGTCGCCCATAAAACTGCGTGAAATTATATCGGAGTAAACGTTTATGTAGCGTACATTATCGTTCATAAAGGACATTTTTTCGCTTACGCCACCTTCACCGACATTATATTTACATATCGCTCCACCTATTAAATCAGCCGATCTTTCTCCGACAAAGTACCAATTCACCATAGCTTCAGTATATTTGTGTTGCGACAAGTTTTGTAGAATAAATGCATTGAACTTTATGCGTCGTGTGGCCTTACCATAGCCAAACAATTTTCCTTCATCTCTAACGATTTGTTTGCTTATCAGACTTTTTCTTATATTGATTTCTAGCTCGGAGATGTAATCTTCCATGGTATTGCCTGAGATATTCTCGGTAGGAATAAAAAAAGTTTATTCATGCTCGATTCGTTCATTTCCACCATTCAAATAGTCTATGTAGATTACAATGTTATATTGTATATCATACTTTTTTATCTTAAACCAATAATTATATAATACTTCTACAAGCCCTACGCTCCACTCTCCCTGTAGCTGTATACCTGGATAAATACTGTTTGTAAAACTTGATGACGTATTGTTTCGATACAATTGGCTACTGCCTAGCGATGAGACGTAGACGAAAAAGTCCTCCGGTTCCTGCATCCTGCACTGGGTCCTACGTCATACTGACAACAAACCGCTTGTAGACAACAATATATACTCGTAATACTAGGACAATCAAAACAACTTTTATATATATTCATTTATTTGTATTTACATACAAGGATTGTTTACATTTTTATGAATATTTAGAGTATAAATCCTTTAGATATGGAGCTGCTTTCATCGCGAGTGTACTCGCCAAAGACGGTCTCACCCGGCTTGCGTCTCTTCTATGTTAAATCCATTTCTTCATCGATTTCATTAGCCAAGGCACATCGCATCCTCTTTTTAGTGACGGACGGTTTATTTTCAATGGATTTCTTGGGGATGTCCGGGTGCCCATAGGCAAGAGTTGTGCATGCGTTGGGATAGTACCGCTTATTCTCAAATTTACAGTGGCAGTTTTTGATACTGCGTACAGTTTGGAGTTGGCATGCTTGCGCACGAATATTGTGTATTGTCTCAAAGTGTGTGCGTGTTTTCTGAATATGTATATCTCTGTATTGTTCATGTTTGATTTTGGCTTGTGTCTAGTAATTGACACCTTTAGCAGCCGATTTTGTTGCGTCGGATTCAAGCAACATGCTGTAACACTTGGGTTGTAAGCAGATGATTTCACTCGGGTAGTCATCAGCTGTTACGCTTTTTAGTAGTCCTAACAGTCCTTTCTTGGATTCATCGAACAAGGGGGGATGTTTGGGATAATTGGAGAAGTCCATGTATTCGGCCAGTGGAGCTTGGCGCATTTCCGCTTCAATGTCGGCCACGCCTTTGAACTGGATTAACAAGGAGTCAGTGTCCGAGTAGATGAGCGAGACGTTGTCACCGTAGCGTGGTTAGACTTTTGCTTTTGCTTTTTCAAGCACGAAGAATCCAACTTGGAGTGGATGAACCATTCGGATTTTTTTTTCCTTGAGGATCATGATGACTGTTTCGGGACCGATTGCGTAGCAGTTTTTTAGGAGCGGGTTGGCAGCGTGTGTTTGGAACTCATTGGGGGTGCACACATCCTTTGCCTCTAGATTTCTGTTGAGCGGGTTGAAAAGCAGCTTACCGTATATACTATTGGATAAAATCTTATACTGGGACTTTTCAAAGAAGTTCGTACACTCCTGACGTTTCTGGATATTTTTCATGATGAATGTTTTGAAGACCGGTTCCTGCTTGATGAGAAAAAAATCCGATGAACCTTGGTGACTCCCAGTTCTTGCCTGAGGAGTGTTTGAAGAAGTTCCAGGGCCACGAGGTTGTCAGTTTGAGGAAAATGGCTAGCAACAAGCTGACGATCTGCTCGTTTTTTGTTTATGAGATGTTCTGAACCAGCCAAGAGATTTTTTGTGAAGGGTGAAACATCGTCCAAGGTAATATCTTTGTGATGTAGCAGGAGTTGCAGCTCATCTGTTTTTCTTGCAACTTCATCGCTGACTTGGGCATCCACGCAGACAATGTACGTATACTCGCCAGAACAGTCTGTGTTTACCAAGTCGAATGCTTGAATTTCTTCCGGTGTGAGCTCGAGGATTCCGCTAATGATGAGGGGTTCGCTCAAGCATCCACCATAAAGACTGTTAAAATCCCACATTGCTGCTGAAGACACGGGTAATGTAGGGTCATAGTCTTTGCATCGGGGATTGTTTATCTTGGTAAGACCTTTCGTCAACGTCATGAATCCGCCTCGTGTGTTTTTGACAATCAAGTGGAGGAGATCGATATCTCTGACCAGCGCCAATTTCATCTTTCCTTCGTAGAGGGCGGCTTGCATTGCAAAGCCAGGGACACTCACAAAATGGACGGGGTCCAGGGTATAATCGCGTGTCATGGTCTCCCTAAGCATTTGGAAGACCTCGGCCAGCAGCACGCAACGTCTTACAGTTTGCTGCCTCCCACATTTCGATCACTTCAGCATAATCAGAGTCCGATATTCCTTTGCCTCGAAGTTGACTGTAGAAGGCTTGTTGCGATGGGATCTCAGTTTGGTCCAGCACAGAATCCGATGTGATGGCTTCGTAGCAGAAATGTCCTTTTCGAGTGGCGAGGTCTAGAACCTTGTCACTGTATCCGAGACTGGTGAGATGGGATTTGAGGAGTGTCATATCATGCCCACTATCTTTAAGATTTTTGGCAAGATTGTCTAAACTTGAGTTGAGGAATGAGAACTATTCGATGAACTTGACACCGTACTTGTTCGTGGCATCGTTCAAGGAGACAGAGATGCTGAACATTTTATCTGATTGTTTTGGCAAAACATTTTTTTCGGAAAAGTTTTTACCATCCAATCCTCTCAGTATGAAACGCATGTCATAGGCGAATGCATTGTGAGCAATACAAGGCATGAACCTGAGTTTCTCCGTTATTCTCATGTTACAATTAGAACAAAGACCCGCTATGTAGTTTCCTGTTATTACCTCTTTATTGGGGCCGAAGACCCCCTCCACGTAATGGTTATGATGACGTAAACGTTTTTTATCCTTTTCTCCAAAAGCATCTCCGCAGCATTCACATGTTTTGCTTGCGCAATCTTTTTTTACGTCTTGTTTGGTGAGAACGGGGATGGGGAACAATGGTAAGGTTGACATGTATTCATTAAAATCCAGCAACATATTCTTTACAAGATGTGTTTCCATCTCCTCAAGGGGAACTGAAGTCGAATCGACCACTTTGTGCTATACAATTTTCCCGTCTTTATCCACAAGAGTATAGCTGTACATGCACAACTTGTGTATGTTGACTACATTTTCCCCCTCTTTGGCGGGCTCCAGCACAGATTCACAGTCATAACAACATACAACAGGGGGTTTCATTGTTGCATGCATGGCTGAGAATTGGTACA
>SDVV010008641.1:0-17112 GCA_016164225.1 Gammarus roeselii | reverse complement strand
TATATTGATGTTGGCATAAGTAACTAGTTGACTTACAAGAATTTTTGCATGCACAACTTCAATCAGATTCAATTTTTGTGTTTGCTCAAAAAAGTATGTACAGCAACTCGTTCTTATATCTGAAGACACAGAATTCCATGTCAAATCAGTCATGTATTTCAAGAAGAGTTGGGTTTGTTTTGACAAGTGAAGTTGAATTGCAAATCCGTATTCGTACAATGATTATACGTATGATTATTGAATAAAACTCGTTATCTATGTGTGTGAATTGATAGGAAGCTCCGTAAACGATCACAGCAGCGGATAATTTAATTATATGACACAGAGGAAGTATGTTCGATTGACTAAGGACAAGTAGGATGTGATCACGTCTACTAGCATCAGATAGTGTTTTGTGGACTCGCTTATGATTATGAACGATGGCTCATAAGTTTGATGTGAAGGTAGAAGCCGATAAATTTATTCATTGGGTCATAACTTTATTGATACGGCTTTTGTGCAAGAATTGATTGGCGGAAGCTGTTGAATAATGTAGAATTTTAGGTAGGGTGCCACACGATTGAGATAGCTTTCTTGCCACGAGAGATGGGCTCTATCCAGTTTTGAGTCGATCCTTCACTGTTTCACTGAGTAACTTAGCTGCGTTACATTTTTTTCTCTCGTTTCCCTCTCAATTCGACCTGTGAGTAAGTTATGGGTATCTTTCTATTGGAAACTGCAATCCGTTTATACCGTCAACATTTTGCGTGAGCTTGTTAGATCCGACCCCCTTTGCGCTGTGACTCATTTTATCGTTCATGTTAGTAACACAATCGTTAACATTTCTTCCTGTCGTATCACCTGCAAAGCGGATCAAAGACACGCTGTCACTAACGTTTGAGATGATATTAATGCAGAGGAGGAAAATTAAAGGTCCAAGGATCGTCCCTTACTGTAGCTCCTCTATATTGTGGGTATTTATTATTCTAACTTACTAATGGTTCTTCTATCGATAAGATATCTCTTCATGAAATTTGCTCAGCAAAGCTAACTCCATATTTTTGTGATTTTGATAGCAACACTTCATGGTTCTTACTATCAAAAGCTATACTGAGTTCCCAACAAGTTTCAACCGCGACTTCATATCATCCAACCCATCAAAAATTCATCATATCTGTGATGAATTTTCACAGAGCATGTTTAGTATTCCTGCAAGTCTGGAAGCCATCTTGATTTCGGGTAAGGGGGTTATTTCATTCAAAACTAATAAATAATCTGCCCTAAAAAATCGCTACATAACCTTTGCTTAGAACCGGCCCAACTTATATTGGGACATACTTTTTTTTATTTTTTTTCTCTAATATGATTATTTATTCATAAAATGGATTCTTGGTTTACCATGAATTATCTTGATAAAAAAAATGCTCTGGAGTTACTTGTTAGCCTTGTTCGTGTAAACAATAACCCATACGACCACTCTAATAACAATCCCGACAATAGAGCGGCTATTTTTAAACAATTGTTATCATGACAATAACTCGGATGATGAATATAAAAATGGTGATGGTCGGAGACATCTGACACAATCCCAGCTGCGCGAGTTCTACGGTTCTCATCGCTCGGATAAATGTTCTACAAAATAATAGAGTTACAGAAGCAGCGGTTGTGCATCTACAACTCTAATATAGGCTTAGGCATCACTAGGCACAATCCCAGTGAGAGGAAAGTGTTACATCAGTCAGTGACTTTGTTCGACAGATGACACTAAGTGAACTTCAAATCACCTACTGTCTAGACTTTGTCAGGAGTTACCTCGATTTCATTTGAATGTGCAATAATTCCCGCAATAATATTATCCGTCGATGTTTCAGAAGTATGACGATAAGCCATACCTATAGTGTGACTTCATAAGCACTATATAAATGATGACACAATTCTTTTAATTCGCCGTCTGAAGGTCGAGAGTTCAGGGTTTGGGACTACAGTCGACCTGTTATTCATGAACAAACATTCACCTCCCTTGTTATTCATGTTATTATTTGTGGATACATTGACAGCCGGTAAATTATACAACCAGTGTAGTTCGTTCGTCAATTTAATCTCACAGAGTCCTGGCAGAGTTAGTGCTCAATACGCTCCTATATTGATTTAGGGGATAACAACGTTTAATTTAATATGTGTATTATGTAGTGACAAACAAGGTAAATAGCTTTGCTTTGAATTTGTATGTTGATAAAGCTTGTTTATAGGTGTAACTTCATATTTAATACCAGTTGCAAAACGTGATCTACTGCTTTTAAATCATTTTTAGCCTCGAGCAATGGAGGACCAAAGAGGTTTATGTTGTTTACTTGTTAACTCATTTGTAAACTTGAGGTGGTGATTGCTGTGTACTGAAGCATTCTGTTTAATGAAAAATATTATGTGTATTCGTTTTTGTTTATGTCATATAATGGCACGATGTAAGAGAGATGATCAAGTGCACATACATACAGAAGTCGAATATTTACTGATACATGCATGAGTGAGAATGTTGGTACATGTGATGAGAGAAGTGCAAAAACGTTCAGAGCCTGGGAGCTTTAAAAATCAATAAAATAAAACTCACAATCGTATAATGGTCATAACAAATAATTCGAAATGACGTTATAATGATGCTGGACACTGATGTAGTCTCAGAGTGACCTCGCCTTATAAATGGTTTTTGGACCTGATGACACACTGACTGCGTCTTGGTCTCATTCAGTAGACAGCTTCCTTTAGGCCCAGAGCATCAGTACTCGCTCAAGCATCCCTCACTGCTCTCGTCACTGATGCTCTGCGTTGTTGTTTTTTCTGCTACTGTCACTGTTGCTCTCGATGTTGCCGAGCAGCGGCTGCTGTCTCTGCTGCTCTCGCTGCTGTTCTCTCCAGACATAGCAGCTAGCAGAGCTACATGCTAGTAATCCACTTGTACTGCACTTGTTCGTTGTTGTTGCGATGATGTTACACTGACTGTAAATCCTATTCGCTTTTATCCAGCCGAAAACACGGTCTTCATGGACAGCCTTAACCTTCGGAAACCAAGCTCTATGCACGTTTACTGGTGTCCTACCGAGGCTTTAACCTTCGGAAACCAAGCTCTATGCACGTTTACTGGTGTCCTACCGAGGCTTTAACCTTCGGAAACCAAGCTCTATGCACGTTTACTGGTGTCCTACCGAGGCTTTAACCTTCGGAAACCAAGCTCTATGCACGTTTACTGGTGTCCTACCGAGGCTTTAACCTTCGGAAACCAAGCTCTATGCACGTTTACTGGTGTCCTACCGAGGCTTTAACCTTCGGAAACCAAGCTCTATGCACGTTTACTGGTGTCCTACCGAGGCTTTAACCTTCGGAAACCAAGCTCTATGCACGTTTACTGGTGTCCTACCGAGGCTTTAACCTTCGGAAACCAAGCTCTATGCACGTTTACTGGTGTCCTACCGAGGCTTTAACCTTCGGAAACCAAGCTCTATGCACGTTTACTGGTGTCCTACCGAGGCTTTAACCTTCGGAAACCAAGCTCTATGCACGTTTACTGGTGTCCTACCGAGGCTTTAACCTTCGGAAACCAAGCTCTATGCACGTTTACTGGTGTCCTACCGAGGCTTACAACCTTCGAGGGCACACCCAAAAAAATCACCAATAGATCGCCTATGCAACTTTAGTGTTCGAAGCTCTGAGGTCGATCACCTGCGGCATTCATGTCAACTCACTCAATAATATGCTAAATCTACCGATTTAGCATATTATTTTGGGAGGCCAAATATTCGTGGAACGAAATGATCTAAACAGAACTGTTACAATCTTGAAATAGTCCTAAAGAAAAGAATTACGCTGAGGCTGATCCATGTGGACGATATTCCTTAAATCTTAACCGCTATTTAACATGTTCGCAGTTTCTACACAATAATTAGAATGTCTCGAGTTGTTTTCAAGTCTGTTTCTCAAAAAATGAAATTTCACTTTGCCAAGTCTCTTTCTCTCATACCTTCATCAAACGTGTAGTGGGTCATACCCCGAAGGTGATGCCAAGACTTAGGCTCGCTAGAGACCGAAAATTACCGAAGATTCTCACCATGCCCTTATCGTCCCGATTGCTAGAATATGCTTTGGCTGCGTATAATCCCTATTCTAATTTCTGATTGCATTCATTCAGTTTATCCGAAATGCTTCTGAAATAAAGCTTCATAAAGTTTGCCATCTTTTAAATTATTCCTCCCACCCAGTCCGCTCTGGTATATAGTTGTAAGCAGAAAAAATATAGAATTTCAATAAGATTTTTTTTTATTGTTTTTGTTTACACAGTTTTGCTCAGATCTAACTATAATACTATTCAGAACCGGACACCATATCTTCCTTACTAGCACCGCTAATATCCAGTACTCATGACTCATCTCTGTTCAAATTATGCACTCGACTCTAGGCAATAAAATTGTATAATAATATGAAAAACCTCAATTGTTTGGATGGTTTGTGGCTCTGTCGGGAATTCTTGGCCTTTAGCATCGCTGCGTGGGCCCTGCATCAACATCCTCGCTCCTGGCCCCTACAACAGTGCTGCGTCAGCACGGTCTCATCCTCCCCACACTGGGCCTTTTTATTATCTCTGCGTCAGCACGGACTCGTCATCCCCGCACTGGGCCCCTTCAGCAACACTGAGTCAGCACGGACTCAACATCCCCACACTGGGCCCCTTTAGTGCCACTGCATCAGCGCAGAATCAACATCCCTCACTGAGCCCCTTCAACAGTGCTGCGTCAGCACGGACTCATCCTCACCACACTGGGCCCCTTCAACAGTGCTGCGTCAGCACGGACTCACCCTCACCACACTGGGCCCCTTCAGTACCGCTGCGTCAGCACAGACTCAACATCCCCTCACTGAGCCCCTTCAACAGTGCTGCGTCAGCACGGACTCATCCTCCCCACGCTGGGCCCCTTCAGTACCGCTGCGTCAGCACAGACTCAACATCCCCACACTGAGCTCCTTCAACAGTGCTGCGTCAGCACAGACTCAACATCCCCTCACTGAGCCCCTTCATCAGTGCTGCGTCAGTACGGACTCATCCTCACCACACTGGGCCCCTTCAACAGTGCTGCGTCAGCACGGATTCATCCTCACCACACTGGGCCCCTTCAACAATGCTGCGTCAGCACGAACTCATCCTCTCCACACTGAGCCCCTTCAACAGTGCTGCGTCAGCACGGACTCATCCTCCCCACACTGGGCCCCTCCAGTACCGCTGCGTCAGCACAGACTCAGCATCCCCTCACTGAGCCCCTTCAACAGTGCTGCGTCAGCACGGACTCATCCTCACCACACTGGGCCCCTTCAACAGTGCTGCGTCAGCACGGACTCATCCTTCCCACACTGGGCCCCTACAGTACCGCTGCGTCAGCACAGACTCAACATCCCCTCACTGAGCCTCTTCAACAGTGCTGCGTCAGCACGGACTCATCCTCCCCACACTGGGCCCCTTCAGTACCGCTGTGTCAGCACAGACTCAACATCCCCACACTGAGCCCCTTCAACAGTGCTGCGTCAGTACGGACTCATCCTCACCACACTGGGCCCCTTCAACAGTGCTGCGTCAGCACGGACTCATCCTCCCCACACTGGGCCCCTCCAGTACCGCTGCGGCAGCACGGACTCAACATCCCCTCACTGAGCCCCTTCAACAGTGCTGCGTCAGCACGGACTTATCCTCTCTACACTGGGCCCTTCAGTACCGCTTCGTCAGCACGGACTCAGCATCCCCTCACTGAGCCTCTTCAACAGTGCTGCGTCAGCACGGACTCATCCTTCCCTCTCTGAGCCCCTTCAACAGTGCTGCGTCAGCACGGACTCATCTTCCCCACACTGGGCCCCTTCAGTACAACTGCGTCAGCACAGACTCAACATCCCCTCACTGAGCCCCTTCAACAGTGCTGCGTCAGCACGGACTCATCCTCCCCTCACTGAGCCCCTTCAACAGTGATGCGTCAGCATGGACTAATCCTCTCCGCACTGAGCCCCATCAGTACCGCTGCGTCAGCACAGACTCAGCATCCCCATACTGGGCCCCTTTCACTGCGCGGCGACGGGCTCTCCTGCGCGGCGACGGGCTCTCCTGCGCGGCGACGGGCTCTCCTGCGCTGCGACGGGCTCTCCTGCGCGGCGACGGGCTCTCCTCGTTAGGCACCTTCAGCAGCGCCGGGGTCTGGCGGAGGTTTTCCCATTGCAGTATAAGGGATATAAACGGCTAACTGTTAGTGACACTGATTTACGTAGTTATCTACAATTTTTAGTGAACCGATAGCCACTTACGTCATAGCACTTCATCATTATACCCCCTTCCGGTACTCGAACTAAAACTGGTTCTCGAGCTGTGCCACTGATCTCTTCCAGTAATTTTACAATATCAGCATCGATATCAATTTGAGTAAAAATCGGATCCGTGTTGAAACCGGTCTTCAAAGTACACCATCTCGAGTTAACTAATTGACATACTAATATACTGGTGACAACGCCCATCATACAAATAAATCTGTCCTGCTCAAACAAATGATAATAAATGATATGGTAATGTAAATCATACCCCGAACAATCAAATCATACTCATAATTAGCCGTTGCATAGAGGAGGGATTTGATTTTCTGATATCATAAATTACAAGCTCGTGTAGCCCACATTGCCTGTCCGCGATGCGGAGCACCTGCACAGATTTGGTTTCATTCCACTGCAAACGGAACAGGCATGTAACGGGACGATGCCTGTAATGGGATAATGCGATACACGGAAGATGCATTGAAAGGCTGTGTTGGGACCAGGCTTAAAAAAGGCGTCGCCAGCCGTAGATCAGCAATCGCAGAAAATGGGTTCTGCGGGTTTGCAAGCGGTGAAAATGAACAGGTTCAAAGCTTTCAAAATGTGGGATTCGATCATGATAAATTCCCACGGGAAATACTTCAGGTTAACCCTGCTTAGTGAAAACAATGAGATGGAAACCTAACTCCAATGGTCGTCAGATCTTTTCGAGATTTTTTTTCGAAGACGTGGATGTTCCAAAGTTATAGAGCACTGCATCTTATAACCTATTTCCAACTATTGCATCGTGTGTAGGGCTAAAGAAAGGAATCGATCTCATATTATTCCTCTCCCACAAACCCTAGTCAGCACAAAGTATTTTTAAACTGCCCAGGCACAATAACCTCAATCAGCTAAAATAGACCTACATTTCAGCCATAGATCAAACCAAGACTACATCCTAGGAGCTACCATAGCTTGAACCTACCCAAAGACTTTTACCTCACGAATACAATCGGTCTTGAAACGTTCATGCACTTTCTCATAACAACGTCAGAAACTCAGGATCCCATGTTTAAATGTCTTTAACGACTCTGCACCACCAGTCTGTCCCTTATACGCATCTCTGGCATCGAACATCATTAATCATTCTTCATCTTATTTCCGAAGGTTCATTCACATTATTTCTTCCCACATTTATATTCTCCATTCTCTCGTTCACTCCCTACTCCCTCATCCGCGCCTCTTTGTATCTGTTGTCCGCTCTCTTCCTTTGTTTCGCGAATCTTCGCTTCATCCCTGTTCGCTACTTTATTATTAATGAATCGGTTTTACAAGCATTCTGTCCTTTTTAGCTTCTCAGGTCACCAGATGGTTTACGATACAGACATATTTCATGACAACATCTCGAGTGAAATCATGTTACTTGTATCAAGCCTACGCCACTCAGCAACAGTTACTTAGAGTCGTCGATACAATGTTTGCTTGAACCAGGAAGAAGTGACATTTCTGATGAAAGGTTGTGTCATAACAAATCATGCTGGTTTGAATTGTCTGGAAGAAACGTTTGTCTCGTTATTTTCAAAGGACACAGCATCAATGTTATATCAATCATTCTGAGAAATTGAAGCTGTTGAAATTGAAATTTCTTTAAACCGTTTTTTCTAAATTCGACCGATACTGCTAACGAAGATCTTGCACCGGCTCAAGGGACTTGTGAACCTTTAAGAAATAAATTGTAATGCCGTTTCTTAATCTCAACGTCTCCCGACATACTGCCATGAAATATGTTCCATATATATCTACCAGTGGAACAAAATCATTAAAAATAACTGGGTCCCATATGGCTCTGTTTCATTTAGTTAACTTGGGCAGGAGTAAAGATATTAAGATATTGTAATGCTTTCCTATAGCATGATAATGAAATAATCTTCCAAGTCGCCGTAATATACTTTGCTTCAAATGTGTAACGTGGAATAAATTCAGAATAACACGGGAACCCAGTCGGCGACAATGTTTGCTAGGTTGACCGACTAATCCCGTTGATGAACCGGTGTCCCACGGTGTTCAACTTTTTTAATGGACAGTGACAATGGTACCATATTCATAATCATAGAATATCGAAGTGTGAAAAACAATGCATAGGAATTCGATATCAAGCGGTAATCTTGGCCGGTTTGCGTACGTGAACTGCTTATGCCATATGATTCCTAGCATGTAATAGGCCTATAAATCATCTTATAGTAGAATAGGGTCATTTGAGTGAGGGTAATGTTTTGAATTTGTAATTTTAAAAAGATTTTGATCAAATAAAATGATCGAAAATATGTTGGTAAATCGGTGCTTGCCATTAAAATAAAACGCGGTGTGATCATATCCAAGAAGACAGTTGGTCAAATTTGTTTGACGAACATCGTAGAATATTTCCGAGTTCCACCAACCAAAAAGTTGTGCACGTTTCTTGTTAACCCAACAAATAAAAAATTCCATCCGTCTTGAAGCATACATTGATTCATCCGTTTGGACGTGAACATTATATTATTTTAAGGTGATTCACCAAACTCCTGAGATATTCGGGAATGAGCTCAAGTTTTCCATTGACAAATTCATATTGTTGACACTAATTGTTCGACATACATTCTTGTTCATGAAATAAATTGTAAATTTAAAAATGCAGCATCACGCCGTAGCAGCTAGAATTGAACAATTGTTATTGGTAAATATGCATACATACATCAACACGGAATAAAAATAGACTATAGTATTAACAAAACACTAATATCATTATGAGAAAATAGACTATAGTATTAACAAAACACTAATATCATTATGAGCGCAAAGTTCATAAGACCTCGCATGCCAACCATGATGTGAAAGTCCTAGCGACGTTTGTTATCTTGTTACATGGAAGTCGTAAAGTCATAAGTTCAGCTTATCAAAGCCAGTGAATAAATAGGCTTTGCATAAATAAGTTTTTGACTCGTGAAAGAATTCATTAATTCATGTTCTTCCATTACCGTGAATTGAGATTTATCGGTTCGGACAGAGCGACATTTTATTTTCCCTCAATAATATTAATACTCACAACTTATAATAGTTGATACAAAATAAATGCTACCCTCTCTTCTGTGCAGATTTCATGTTGATAATAATAAATATTTAATATAATCAAATTTGAATCTGTTATGTTGAAGCAAAGGTAAGCTAGCAGAAAATTGATGTATTATCATGCAGACAGATAATGAGGATCTCGTCTCATATGAGATCTCACTTTTGTAATTGATACTGCTCTATCATCCGCTGGTACTTCCCACAAACACTTCACAGTGTTTATTTGGTTTACTCCTTCCAGTTACTGCGCTATTTACGATTTACTATCTTTGGTGGTTGTTTTGGAATGGGGTGAATTTTTCAGACCTCTCAACTATCTTGATCTTGGCTGTTGTCTCCGCCCAGCAGCTCTTGCAATGTTAACTGTTTACCGGTGCGTGAAGCATCCAACTATCTCAGGCAAAGATTGCAATCAAGAACTTGATGAGTCTTCGGAAGATGCGCCACCTGACGGTCTTGAAGGTCACATGAGACATGATTCTAACTTGAGGTCGCTGCTTGAGACAATTAAAGACACGACTTGCTTGGTACAATTAAAGACACTTCTTGGTCCAATTGAAGACACTGTGAGATACAATTGAGGACACTGCTCTATACAATTGAGGATACTACGTAATACAATTGAAGACACTGTAGTTAACAGTTACAAAATACAAGATCAAAATTAGAAAACCAGAGATCACTTCTTTCAACTGAATTTTCAGTGCAACATTTGCACGTGGAATAATAAAGCTAGGGGATTAGTTACGCACATTAAAAGTCCTGTGAACATTTTGTCTGGCTAAACAATCCGTCATGGTCAAGATTTAAAAGCTCGCTGAACTGATCCATTGAATTAAAAGATTTGATCCCATGATTATCACGCAACCTTATCGGTTCAACGTCCTTGAGTGCGAGTTACTAATACCATCGTGTTATTGCAAAACAAGGGTCATTAGATTTTGAACGATTTCTTGGGAATTTCGATCTTTTAGGGAAGAGTAAACCCGATGTTCCATAGTATTCTAGGAGCCAATTAGGTATGTCATAGAATCTCTTGAAAACAGGTCACTTTGAAGGCAGGGGTAATCTGTGGAAAAATTACTAACACTGGTAACCTATTGAAATTTGGATATTTAATCGAATGACGTTTTTTCCTTCAACGGCAATCACGATCACCACATATTTTTGTTCGCCTGCCCAATCCCACAAAAGGAACAAGGAGAAACCGGAACCAAATGACCTCATCCCGACAAAAAAAAAAGTTTTTTGACGTTCCGAGTGACTGTTCATCCAGTATTTGTTAATATATTTTTTTTATTGCCCAAAACTTTTGGAAATAAACCAAAAAAACATCATAATTTTTTTATTTCATTTCCATTCGATTATTTCCTTATGCCGATGATGAAATCGTGCTTGCAATCATAAACAGTAATCATTTTAATCTCCCAGCCGGGATTTGTTTGAATTACTTTCCCAGATCCGGTTAATGAAACCGGTCACTTCTCCTGCGATGAGCTCAATCTCAAAAATTGAAATTGTCGATTGGCAGGAGATGGAATCACCGAGGCTTAAAATTTTTCCAATAGTTAGCCCCCATAAAGGAGTGAAATCTGTGATTGAAATTTAGTTAGTTATGTCAATGGAGACTATGAACCCAGAAAGCTAATTGAGTTCGAGCACATCTAGCTCAGTGGGAATACCAATTCTACTCAGTTGGGCGAGTGTGACTATGAACAAAGGTAGCTCAATGGAACTAGGGAAACAAATTAAGGAATTTAATTTGAGTAGTTGGCATTACAGTACAGTAATGCTAGTATGAATAACGTTTTCGACTAGGAACACACTTCGCGCAGCAAGATCAGGTGGCCAGAAATACACAACGTTGGTTGAGAGACAATATCAAGACGTAAAATTCAAGTAGTTTAGAATAGGGACGTTTCGCAACTGGACTGGAGTTATTCCATGTTTGCAAGGTTAAATTTAGGTTATGTAAAAAACTATCTGCGTTTTCAATTGGCAGTAATGTACTTCTTCTGTGCGTTACCAGACTTCCCAAGCCTTAAAACACTAGGAATATTCTGAGTCGCTGTAGAATATTTGAGACTTCTTATATAAACACACTTTTTTCTTGTAATTCAGCCACTTCCAGAATCATTGCTTGAAGTTCTTATTAATACGAATGTTTGTGCAACACGTGATCGGAAATTGTGTGTCGTTCTCATACATCAGAAAAACAATATATTTTACATTTCACCTATAATTTGTGAACAGTGTCTGATCTGGTGTTGACACAGCAGGGTAGATAACACTACACGTTTGGATCAGCGGCTACGGGCATGCGTGAGCCCACTCTGTATTGATTATCACAGTATCACTCAGAAGAGCCCACACAGCCTATAGAATCTCCACCGTTCAAATTCGTAAATCAGTTATAATTTTCTGACTTTATCGTACCGGCATTCCTCTTGAAAACCTCATCCTGTTGCGACAGTCTCTACGACACAACCACACGGCTTCTGTCTGAGTGTGTTTTGTATCTTTCTAACAATTAATTACGCGGTATATGATGTAGACAGGTTTTTGTTAAGGCTTTGTATGTATTCGTCCTTTCCAAGAAAAAGAATCTCTTGCCGAACCGTTCGAGTTCTCAGTCGATTGCTCAACAAGGAAATCTACACCGAGCTGCATGAGGAGGACTGACGAAGTGCTATAGTGTAAGCAACGCAATAGACTGCTGCCGTCCTCGGAGAAGTGGGAATGCGGGAGTAGGGAATGATGAAGGGCTGAGGGTAAGGGAAGCAGATGAGGAAACAAGCAAGCAGGAAGATGTGAGTGAGAGGGAGCAACACAAATGAACATCAGGTGGGTAGAAAAACAGATCATGAGAGTAGAAAGGAGAAGGAAATGTGTGAGAGAGCAACACTGGTGTGGAAGGGAGCAAATCAAGAGACAAGTAAAGCAGGAGGAAGTGTGAAAAAGAGCAACACCGATGATATAGCAGAAGGATGTGCAGGAGAGAGCAACACTGATGAGGAGATGGATAATGAAATAATGAGCGAGGCAAGTCGACAGACGAGGTAGCAGGAGTTAGGAAGTGTGAGAGAGAGCAATACTGATTGACACGAGCATGGAGGAAGCAAGGAGAGAGAAAAACCAACACTGACGAGGAACTAAACAGGGTGGGGGAAACAGATCATAATACACATAAACTGTAAAACAATGCTGATAGTCAGTTCACTGATTCAGACAGGTCAAGAAATACCTCCGGAAGATAAAGCAACACTGACAATGAATAATTAATTTTAGTGGAATCTGTCAGGCTCATATATGGGTGACAACGGAATGATGGATCGAAGATTGACATGGATATTAGGAAGACTTAAAATCGTGTAGGATGTGTGTGACATATTATTGAATTTCCATTTCAATACATAAATTTAACCGGTGTATAATCCGGATGATCAAATTTGATAGAAATATTTGGAATGGTCCAAATCATTGATGTTTGCCGCGATGAACTTTTGAGTTGTGATTCGCCAAACTTCCAATCTTGAGATTGAAGGGGTTATAAATAACCTCAATTGTACGGCCCCAGCCACAATGAGGAAGTAATAGCAATTCTTCTCAGCTGCATATAAGTGCATAGAAAAAATGCTCGAAATATTACTTATATAGAGGAAAACTGCCGTTATTGGGCGCAAAGCAATGTCATGTAAACGAAAATGACTGGGTAAAAGTTTCCGCTGATTACAGACTTATTGGGAACACACTCCACTGATCACGTGAGGCAACTAAGCCGTGCTGGTGGCAAGTCATCATAACATGAGTTCTTAAAAGATGGGTAAGATTCGCATCACAAATATGAGTCTCCTTGATATCTTTTGAATGATAATTCGGATAGTCAGCTTTCGGGCATCAACGCAAGAAAGTTTGTTGTCGCCCACCAGCTTCTTGGCTTGTTGCCATCTGGCGATCAGCGGTGCAAAACTCTATACATGTGATGTAATATCACTACATGTACACTCCTGACAAAAAACAATGGTACACGTTCCGCATAAGGAGGTTACAATATACATGAATAGGTACGAACGTTTACCTCAATGAGTTCTATATAAAGTGAACATTTGATTGAACACTCGCATTCATGTTTTTCACTATCGCGCACTCGTTCTTTCGGACAGATTCATAAAACAATTATTATGTTGTGATATTTACTGTAGCCAAATCCACAAAATATCAATATCGTTGTATTCTAGTGTAAATAATATTTTAAAACAAAAATATGGCGATATATTGATGAGAGGCTTTCAAGCACGCGTTGCGTGATCACGTGTAAATCTTACAAGGCTAGTTAGAAATGCACCATATTTTGGGATCGGAACTGAAATGAATTTAAATATGTTGAAATGCCTCGTTGAGTAAGGAATATTATTCTACTGTTTAAAGCTTCCAACTGCCGAATAACTGTATAAATAAATGATACCAATACGGAGTAGAAATGAATCAATAATTCCCCTTAACACGATCCTGCGTCGGAAACTGAAAACAGTGTGAACAACTTTTTAACATTCGCTGAGTGTGTGTGTAGTACTGTTGTTCAATGCCTGTTCACTTTTAACGACTATATCTAAGCACGTCATCCAAAATCTGTTGTTCCTATATCGAACAATGACTATATTATTATTACATATTCTCATTTGATAGCTGACCGTTCACACTGTTGTAAGCGTTGTCGCCAGCAGAGAGAAGCTTTCTTCGTTTCTACCCTGAACACTCTCACTTGCTTGAAGCAACAAGAGAGTTGTCACGATGGAGTAGTAGCTGAGGCGGCAGGTAAGTCACGTAGAATATACGGCTACTGGAGGAAGATAGATAAGTTAGGAGCCTAACGTACTGAACCGCTTTACAAAGAGTAGAAAACGTGAACTTCATCTGTAGTCGCATTGCATGGGGAAATTTACCTACAGCTGAAGCAAAAACGTTCACTCCGATACTGAACGGTTAGGACGTCCGAGTGCATGATTAAACGAGTGTTAATATATGGTTGGAAATCTGACGAGATAAAACCAATAGAAATTGAAGGAATATGAGGAATAGATTTATGCCTGCAAAGACAAAGGTCATGACTATGCACAACTTCGAAACTGGTTGCGTCAATATAGTTCCTTAATTTGTGCTGGTACACAGAGTAGTTTATTAGCTAGCTATGTGAAGGGTTAATCTACATTGTGAATGTCTCTGTGTATTGGCTGGTGTGATATGATTTAATTTCGAACAACAAAATAATATCCGTCTTTTTATAGTATAAAAATACTTTATACAACTATTGGAGTGTTCCACTCAAGACTCTATACTCTACATCAAAGTGTGTCTACACGAATCTGATCTAAAGGTAATTAAAAGATTTTTTTAACAGTAGATCGTGGTAGACATGAACAGTGTGATCAAATTATTAATATGATAACCGCTTTGAAATAAGTTAGTTATGCGTAAAATTTGTCTTTCCTCCGATCACTTTTAAATCGTTGTACAAATTTTGAACTGTCCAAAAACACTGCCCGGTAATCGCTAGTTCATAGATAAAGTTAAGTCTGCTATAAGTGACTGAAGATCATAAGCCTTCACATGACGCGATCTTCCCCAATCAACGGAGAAAACAAATTGAATCCAATGAATCCAATGAACCAATACAATTATTATTTAATATAGAATGTTTTACCGTTCTACATTTAAACTGAACTAAAAAAAGGGTGAATGTTCCCTGGTTTACTAGTTTATCAGATTCGATTTTATGTCACGATGTGTCGTGGGATCGTAAATCCTCAACAGTTAAAGGCATCGAGTCTACAAACAAATAAATTCTAAAATCATTTTAGATTGTCTAAAGCGACTCGATTTCCCATATCATGAATGTCGGCTGCATGGCGCTCGCTTTGGCGGGGCATTAGAAGTGAGCTGGACAGATTCGCCTTGCTATGACAGCAAGCTCTGACAGCAAGCTCTGACAGCAAGCTCTGACAGCAGGCTCTGACAGCAGGCTCCGATAGAAAGATCTGAAAGCAAGTGCTGCGGGCTCAAGAAACGAGCGTCAAAGAAAGAAGATATTTGGAAAAACACTTGAGGCAAGTCCTGATCCCTGGCTCTGGACTAGGTTCTTGAATCAAGTTATCTGAAAATAGGTTCATAGTTTTAAATGAAAACGATTCAGGTAAGATCTTAGTAAAGTATGAATAAAATTCCAGTTGAAACGCGAGAGGCTTGAAGACTGAGCTTTTAATACGTGCTTTAGACAAAGTTCTTAATATAAAATTTATACACAATATACTGATAATGCTTCTGAGACAATTTAATGAAACAACTTAAATGTATAATTTGGTGAAAAAATAATGTATCTCCCAACATAAATTTCTTGATGGAACTTGACTGATTTTTTTTCTTATATGACAATATCGACATAAAACTGTTTCAAAGGCAATCCGTAATTAGTTGGCTATATTTTAACATCGACCATCACTTTATTTTTTTTTCTCACCTACCAGGGCATTCACGAAGCTACTTACGAAAATATACACACTATGTGAACATAACAAACTATAATTTGATCTGAAAAGAGCTTGAACAAGCTACAATATCCCACATCTTCATTTCCCAGCGGCCCATTAAAAAGCAAACTGATAACAGCTCAGAAATCTTTGACTTTTCACCACGGTCGTGTAAAATAAATAATGTATTCCAGTTCCAAGAGAATTTCCGGGAAGATTTGTCCTGCAATTTAATTTTATGAAAATACATTGACATAAATCACTAATTCAGAAAAAAAAGTTTACCGACACGTTTTTGGGCTTCATTCAGCACAGCTTTTGCGAACACGCGTATCCCACGGCGAGACCGCTGCTGGCTTCCCGCTTTCTAAGTGACTTACTATATCATGTTTAAAAATTTGACATTTTGATTTGCATCATAGTGTACGTACATTAGAATGTTAGAAATAATCGTCAGAAACCATTTGAATAAAATAATAATAAATCACATGCGATTGTTCATTTACGTCAGCCAAAGGGTGTCCATTGAGCCCTCATCACAGTCGACAAGAGCCTGAGGAGCAGCAACCGGATATCCTTCCACCCGACGTATTGAGAAGCACTGCCAGGGAGTCTGAGGCCACTCTATCGCTACATGTCAGCCGCCTGCGATCTCACTGATCTATACACTGCCTGCGGAGCATGACCACAATTGCAACATCAATGAACTATCTTGTTTGTATTACTTTAACCAAAAGATACCTATCGTTCCTACGGATTGTTAGGTGAAAGGAGAATCCTCAAGCCAAAAAAAATGATGTTCTTAGTGAGAAATCGAACGACAAATCAATGGTCGCAGCCAAATGGAATAGGGTTAACAAAAACACTGGAATCCTTAGTAAATTCTGCTGCTAACATTACTTGTAGCAACCATTAATATTGTTATTGTGTTGCTGTATTAAGCATGTCATGTTGTTATAAGTCATGTTAGAGTAAATACCTGGACATCAACGTGTGAGTTGGTGCCAGAGGACCATGGTAACGCCGTGTGAGTTGGTGCCAGAGGACCATGGTAACACCGTGTGAGTTGGTGCCAGAGGACCATGGTAACGCCGTGTGAGTTGGTGCCAGAGGACCATGGTAACACCGTGTGAGTTGGTGCCAGAGGACCATGGTAACGCCGTGTGAGTTGGTGCCAGAGGACCATGGT
>SDVV010008640.1:0-17112 GCA_016164225.1 Gammarus roeselii | reverse complement strand
TAAGTACAATATTCATAACGTCTTTTCCTCTCTCCCCGCTAGGCTCCATCACCATTCTCCTGTCAAATGGAGCAACTCCCCAGCCGAGAGAACACAGGAGAAAACCCCAGACATAATCTTTGACATGTTGACCTATTTATATTTATTAATATTTCAGGCTAATTTTCCGCCACACATGATAGGTTGTGTTATTGATGTATAATTGTCAATGTTCATTTGCATGCACAGCCACACTAGGATTATATAAGACAACCGGTGGCTGATGCATTTAATTTAATTTAATTTGATTTCAAGTAAAAATCAGTAACACGGTTTTTATTGTTTTTCAACCCTATGGCTCATGGGCAAGTAATTACGTTGAGTGCCCCACGTTGGGAACATCACATGCCCACCGTTTTTCCTACGTGTGGACAACCGGCTGACCTCGCTAAACATCAATCGTAAAGCTATTAGGCCTTCATTTCCCTACCGAATCCTTCAAATTAACACACAAACATGGATGTCAACCCACCACCGGTCAACCTAGACCTACAAATGTACCCTAAAGCAACTACTCCAACCAACGCGTACCGGCAGGAATTCTTAAGACTACTCGAGGGAGAATATTTAGGGCACCGCCACATATGCACTGACGGCTCCAAAACCGCGGACGGAGTGAGAGCCGCCGCTGTGTGCGGGGACACCCCACTCATGGCCACCCTCCCCCAAGAGGCCTCCGTGTTCTCTGCGGAGCTTCATGCACTCGAACTAGCCATCTCAATTGCAAAAACACATCGCTACCCAAAATACGTCGTATTCTCAGACAGTCTGAGTGTCCTCACCAAGCTTGAAACACTGCACTACGAACATCCAGTTCTACGTAAAATGCAGCACGATCTCTTTTTGATGACCGAGACGGGTCAGGCAGTGGAATTCTGCTGGATCTCTGGGCACGCGAGAATAAGAGGAAACGAACTTGCGGACTCGCTTGCTAAACTGGTATCTACTCAACGAGGACAATTACCAATACGTTACCGGGACTAGTTTCCTATCATCAACTCCCATTTAAAATCCCGATGGGATGAAATGTGGCAACAGAGTGGACAAAAAATGTTTACAGTCAAACCCTCAGTCGAAGAATGGGAAAAAAGTTCACCAACAGAAAAGACCAAGTGATCATCAACCGCTTGTGCACGGGACACACGTGGATAACTCACAACCACCTGATGGATGTCGACATAGGACAAAACGCACCACCTTGCCCTGTTGCCACCAAGTGGCTATCAGCGTGGAACACTTACTGATGGATTGCAACGCACTCGCGGCAGCCCAACGAGCGTTCCTAGATCTCCCGTGCAACATACAAAGCCTACTCACGGACTCAACCTACCGTAAAAAGCTTATCGCTTTCGGAAAACACACCGGACTATACGAAGCTGTCCAAACCTCAAACACCTATGCAAATGAGGTAGTCCCTCCACCTCATTACGCACAGAAACAACAACTCGTTTTACGAAGATACGCATTAACTCTATACTCTCTCGTACGCGCTAGTACGCGAATATGCCACAATTTAAATATGTGCCGACTTCATCTTGACATGACTAATATTTTCGCACGCGAGGCCGTGCAAACTTTCTTGAATCAACGACGGTCGCGCCCACAGGGGAGCCTATTATGACTCACATTGAGGCTCTGGTGGAAATGAGGCTCAAGTCAAGTCAAGTTCACGTTAGGGTTCTTCTTCGACGATTTTTTCTTCCTGATTGCTCGGCAACGTTTGCTTATCATCTCTAGTGCTTGGGTCGCGACTTTGTGGAGATATTTTCTGTCGTACCTTGTCACTGTATTGGATTTTACGTGGGTTGTTCGCCTTCAGCTGTTGTTGAGGTAGTGATGATGGTGGTGGTGGTAGTAGGCTTAGTGGTGTCAATGATGGTGATTGTGCTCGCGAGAGCGAGAGATGGTTACTGAGTTCGTGGTTGTGGTATCAGTGATGGTTGCGTTGGATGTGGTGAGGCCGGACGAACAGCTGGTCGCGGTATCATAGTGCGCCGCGCTGACTTGTCTTGAGGCACGGCAAATACGGCTTTGCCAAATGTACGACCACTCTGAAAGCCTCCAGTTGCCATCGGTGCATGGATACCTCCACAGATACTGGGCGATTTTCTCTCAGCAACCATTGTTGTATTACACATTTTTATATTGATATCCTATCAGCATTGCATTCACAACTGCGAGGGACTTTGGCAAGGCTTACTACCTTGTAGAGATCCTTAATTGACCCTACATTATCCTAATAACACTAAACACATTATACGTGCATCACAAGCACCTATTACTATTAAGCAATCGCATCTTTTGATCTCATTGTTGCATCTCTCTGTAAGTAGCTACAACATTTCCGTTCAGCTAATACAAACTGCTCACAACCATAATGGCAGTACAACAAATATTTATTTTGGCTAAATAAATATGTATACCACGCACTAAAAGCCATGGAACATGCATCAGAAGGGATAAATGATTCAGAGAAATACCTTGACACAAATCTGGCAACAACGCCTTCCGGGCCACAAGCTGAGCGGGGTTTTTCTAGACTCTTCGTAGACAGGGACAAGATCATAGTTCTCGTGGCGTAGTTATTGTATCCCGGCATAAACATACGGGAAAAGAGGTTCTAAATATTAAACGACTTAAGGAAGTGAAACCGTGGCCACAGAGGCAAAGAAAGACACCAGCCGAAACAAATATTTGGTTGCAGGCCAAACCTATAGATAGTCTGTAGCTAGGCTAGATAGCCTGGGTCAGTGTAACTTAGGCTTCCCTTAGATATTGCTCCACAGAAGACAGGTGAGAATAACAGTGTTTAATATGTCCTCTCCCAATGTAGAGCAGACTAATAAACACAGTTGCAGATTTCTGCAGCAAGACACTGTAAATACCTGGATGCAAGATTTCAACTGTATTCAAAGGCATGTAGCTAGCTATGGGGATTCCTCGGCCAAATGCCATAACAAGATTGTCAATTATGCTAACATGATAGCAATCTTTAGATCTGAGTAGCACATTAACTTGATCCATGCCTATGTATAGATATAAATATACAGTGTTAATAACATTTTACATATCTGGGTCATAACATTAATAAAATTAGAAGAAGGTTCATGCATTATGGAGCTTAAGACTCACATTTTTATTCCTGGTAGCTACACCCATTGTGGTATATTTTCTTGTATTCATTTTTTATTGCATGCACCCAATCTGTCTGCCTGTATGAGGCAGGCAGAATGGTATGTGATTATCTCCCATGTGGCACCCTTTTTTTATCCAAAAATATTTTATGTGCAGCCTTTCAGCCCGCTGCCTTTCAGCCAGCTGTACGTGAACATCTTCAGACGAGAAGGAAACTGCATTCTCGTCGAATCACAAAAATTCCAAAAAAAGGTCCCTCAAAGGATAACCGAAGGTTGACAACGTCACCAAGATTTTCTTGCCGGCTTTCCTATCTCCCTTCTTTTCCCCTTCTATATTACCTTGGATATCTTCATTCAGTTAAGTTGGGATCAATACCAAAGATTTTACTTACCTTTGTCTTATTGCCCTCGTGTTAGTTTTTTGGTGCTTGCCCATATTACTCAACCTCCTTTGTGGGAAAAGGATAGCATAACTTGGAGTCAGATTGTGTTTTGAAAGTGAAAGCACCGTGTTCACTGGAATTATTATCGCTCACAGAAGCTCATTCACTATTAACTTTTTGATTGAAAAAGGGTAAATTACCCTTAATTAATAGAAATATATAACATCACCAAAAACCTCATCTAGTGCCTGTTGAATCTTCTTAATTGCTTCAGTATGAGACGTCATTTCACTTCTGACGTCACGAGGTTGCGCAATGATATGAGCTGCATCTATATTTCTCAAGTCATTCAGAGGAGACTTTATCAATGTCAGCTGCTGCAAATAGCGGAATACGTGGGTCATCTTCAATCATTAGACGTAGAATAGTCTTTATAGCAGTCTCAGACGCTATAAAGTCTCTCTCCGCCGCTAGATGGTGCTGTATCTGGAGCCTGGGGCTGAACATTTACATACAATTGCAAAGCCTCCTTCGCTGCCTCCACACCGTATGTTGTCTTGGCTATTGCAACCAGATCGTCTATCGGAATGACGTTTCTTCTTGCTCTTAGAAAAAATGGTACATCGGTTACATGTACGTTAATCTCACCTCCACCTGCACTGCTAAAATCCTTGCCTTTCGGTGCCAATAATGTTGAATCTAGGTATAACATCATGGTAAGTGAGGATGAATTAAATACAGGCACTGTAACTAACACCTCAATGATCAATGGGGTGGATGAATGATTATTCATTTTATTGATAATCAACACTTTTTTTTGTATTTTATTATTTTATATTTCGTGTGCTCTATAATTTATCTGTGCCCTTTTTTCATGGGGGTCAATTTTGGATTAGTTATTCAATTATGTATCGTTAGACGCCCGCAGGGACCCTAGATGAACTATGCGGTGTGTGAGTTAGTCTAGTCCAACAATCGGTGGGAGAGTTTGCGCTCTCCCGGGCGCCTAATAAATGTCCGAGCACAGCTAGGCTTTTTGATGGCTAAATGGTGGAATGATGTTGATGTTGATCTTGAAGAGTGAGTCTTGAATGACACTGTGCGTGGAGAGGACGAAGCGAGACGAGGCGAGTGAAGACGAGTCGACTGGCGAGGCGACGAGTCGAGATGAACCGAGGCTGGTTGAGACTAGGGGACCCGGGAATGGGGGGTACTCGTGGGACTCAGGGGACCCAGGGGTTTAGGAACCCGGGGGACTTGGAAGACCAGGAGGATTCGGGGGAACCGACTTGGACGCTTCCGGGGCCCTTTAAGACACCCTTGAGGCCCTTTGGGACCCCCTGAGAAACTTTGGGACCGGCTTGAGGCCCTTCTAAATTCTTGGCCCCCTGCTTCCCTCTCCATCATGCTGTAAAACCAATACACAGAAAAATGTAGACATGTGAAATGCTTGAGTAGAACAATTAAGCGTTAGAGTCCGGGCTTACTGGCACAGAGGCCAAAGGTCGCGTCGGGGCTGGTCGAGGTGCGTCGAGATCAGTCGAAACAACTGAAGCGAGTCGAGTTGGTCGCGACGAGCCGAGACTGACCGAAATGATTCGAGACAAGCCTGGATGACCTGAAGCGAGAGGACCCGGGGAATCTGGGAGACTTGGGTTACCCTCCGGGATCCGTCGGGCTCGTTTGGGACCCGAGACACCTCTGCTACCCCACTCCAATCCTAAAGTTCTTGAGTGAAATTTTTTGTTATTACTGTCCACATGATCACTAGTGCAGAGGGGGAGAGCCGCGTCAAGGCTGGACGAGGTGCATCGAGATCAGTCGAAACATGTTGAGGCGAGTCGAGTTAGTTGCGATGAGCCGAGACTGGCTGAAATGATTCGAGACAAGCCGAAATGAGCTGAGACGAGGGTCTCGAGGGACCCGAGGAGCCCGTGCACGGACCATAAGTAGTTTTTGGGGTTGACCTGGACTGCGAAGCTATAAGCCCTGTGACGCGTTGTGGTTGGAGTGGATCGAATCCGTGAAGCCATTGACCTTGTACCAATTTCGACGATACTATCTGTGCGCAGTGGCACGCGTGCATAATACCCCTGGAGTTCTGAGTGGTTGGAGGCGGGGATTCGTTTCGTCTGAGTCTTTATCTTACCTGAATAACTAAAGCTGTAAACATTGTGTTGCGTTGCTGTCGGAGCTGACTCCTTCCGTGTAGCCGAGAACCTTGTACTAGTCCAAACGATGATACCTGTGCGCACTAGCGTGTTGGGATGGATGGATGATTATTCATTTTATAGTTCAATAACACTTTATTTTATTATATCTTCCTTCTCTGGCTCTATCATTTTTTCCTGCCCTTCTTTCACGATGATAAATTTTGCATTGGTCCATTATATATATCGAGGTTAGTTGAGACAAGGTGACCCAGGGAAGAAGGGTACTCGTAGGACCCGCGGGACTCGAGGGACCCGGGGTTTTGGGAACCCGGGGGACTCTGAAAACCAAGAAGATTTGGAGGGACCCACTTGGACCCTTCTAGGGTCTTTTGGGACACTCTTGAGGTTGGTTGGTTGAGACAAGGTGACCCAGGGAACCCTCTTGAGGAACTGTGGGACTCTCTTGGGGCTCCTCTGAATCCTGGAACCTTTGCTCCCCCCGCCCAAGTCTACGTTAAGCCTACTCTGTATCTACGTTGAACCTTCTCTGTATCAGTGTTGAACCTGCTCTGTATCTGTGTTAAATTTACTGTGTCTGTGTTTAATTTGCTCGTAACCTACGTTGAAACTGCTCGGAATCTGCGTTGAACTTGCTCGGAGTCTGCGCTGAACCTACTCGTAATCTACGCTGCACTTACTTTGCCACTCTTCAATTGGCCTACGAGGGAGTCTACATTATCTTCGCGTTGGGACTCCGGTGGAAAACTGAAGCAATTACCACTTCTACTACGCACTAGCGTGCGTACACATTACTCTTGAAGCTCCAAATGATTGGAGGCGAGGATTCGTTCCGTCTGAGTCTTACCTGAATAAATGAAGTGTACTGTGGTCGACCTAGACCGCGTGGCGGTCTAGGTCGTGTTGCGTTGCTGTCGCAGCTGACTTTGTCCGTGTAGTCGTAAGCCTTGCACTAGTCTCAACGATGCTAACTTACGCACTAGCGTGCGTATATATTATTCTTGATGTTCTAAATGATTGGAAGCGGAGGTCCTTTTCGTCTAGGCATTTTTCTTATGCGCACCAGCGTGCGTCTGGTATTACTAAAATGTTCAACATTTTCTAACTTTAAAAGCGTTTTTTTTCGCACAGAGGCGTGCGAGCCTACTGGAATCCATGATCATCGAGCCCTATGGAGGAGCCTATTATGCCTCTCGTTGAGGCTCTGGTGGAACTTAGGATCAAATAAAATCCGATGGAAATGAGGCTCCAATCAAATAATTAACACAATGTGAAATCGCACGGCACTGACGTTACAAGAGTGGTTACACGGTGCTTGTGGCAACAAATATAGACCGTCGCATAAAAGGATATAACAAAGAAAAGTTGCTTTACAGGGCACCTTCAGCGGACTATTCTCACATCGTTGCATTGAGATTTTGTTGTTAGCGTAATGATGAATTGAACAAATGTGATGAGACATCAGACACGGGATCACGAGGACAGCACAGTCCATACCCACTTGGATAGCAAAGTAGTTGTTGTACGCTGAACCTGACGAATCTGCAGCCAGCTTATTGTAGTGGATGCGCTGACTTGGACGGCATTCAGGGAAGCCGGGGGTAAACACACACTGCCTGCACTAAGAAGGGGTTGTGGGTGGTTGTGTTGGTGTGTGGATTCTGCAACGCTGGATGATTAGGACGACGATGGTAACCGCGATTGTTGGTGCGCCTAGAACTGGATTTTCCGTAGCGGCCTACCACGGAAGAGCCGGAGATAATGAGTTATATTGGCTTGCTGACGTGAGCGTAGCCCTAGGACACACTCCGTAAAACTATTAAGCTTTTTAATTTCTTAGTATTGATTGGATTGGACTAAAAATTTCGCAGTATAGCTTCTTGGTACAGTGAGCGCCAGCCTCTCCCGTGGCGACAGACCACGGGAGGAGTTGGCTGTTGTTACGATGCTTCCGTGGTACTGACTGGAGTGAGTGTTGTTTCAACTCGGCTTCCAGCCGTGCTTGTTCAACGTTTCGCACATAACGCGGCAGCGCGATAGCTCGAAACAAACGTCTAGACGCAGGCCTAAAATATTGCATGGTACAACAAAGATGAAAGAGACTTGACGTGCAACCGGTGCATAAAATAATAGTATGAATGAAGCGCAATGATTTTTTATAGCTCTCTGTATGTTATTTAAAGGGCAATTGTGGTTGTAGATCTGATAACAATCTTTACTTAAGCACTGGATGGCACAATGCAATCCCTTTTAGGAGTGAAGGATTTGATGTTAAACCAAACAATACTGATGTAACGTTCTAATTTGACCAAATTATTCAATCAATCAATGATTAGCCGAACATTTAGTAGATTGGATAAGAATGCCTTACACAATGACGAGGCAGGGTAAGCGAAATGAAAGACCCGCTGTGTCATGACTGAACAGCCTGGATGGTGCGTTTGGGAAGCATTAAAAATTTGCACTGTAGGGTTATGACGTCATTAAAAAGTGGGCAATTGAAGCTTAACAAAAGACAATGAGTTCGGTTTGGAGAGGTCTTGGCGGATATGGCGAAATAGGCAATGGACCTGACCAGTAACTTTGGGATGGTGCTCGTAGTGTGGTGTGTGCGAATGACCTGTGAGTTGTTATGCTGTAGCATGAACAAGCACATACAGATATGAAGCTTGCATAGGATGAATAAGCATACAAGAACATAAAAACGACTTAGCGGCCAAATATTTTTGAATTCATAAACCTGATACAATGATACACAATGCAATTATGCAAATGGTAGGGCAAGAGCATAGTACATCAATTGTAGTAGGGCAAATGATCGTACATATTTGGCCGTGCATCCGTTTCAACAGTTTATCACGTCGCCTTTATTCAATCTTACGTGCATCGCGGCAGACTTGTATTTTACCACTGGCCATCATATTGCAGTGATAAGTTTTTTTTTGTACATTTAATCGATATGTGTTACCTTCACAACCGTCACCATTCTGTGAACATATTTGTGGTTATTAGATAAATGCTCTTCATTTCCCTGTTCGCTTCAACGAATCACTACGACCGCATCTGTCTTATGGTAAAATTATTGATAAGCACAAGCCTTCTAAATCAGCCTGTAGCGACGCTAGTCCACATAATGATAGCCTCAACTACAATTACTGTACTATGCTTTTGTTCTACTACAAGTGCCCTACTATTGACCTACCATCTTCATAATATCGCTCTGGTAGGTTATGTAACTCAGAAGTATCATGACGATAAATGGACCTTCTTGTGTCTATAAGTGAGCATTCATGATATAATGCTTCATATTTAAGTGTGCTCATCGAGCAACATCGTGCTATATATTCTGTGTTCCAACACATTGTGTATTTCACCAAATCCGCTCTCCGAAAGAGACTTGTTGTATTTATCAAGCTTTAAACGCCATTCAGCCAATCGTGAAAACAACCTACCACAGCCGTTGTACACCTTTTCGAGCCAGGTATGACACAGCATTTTTCAGCTCAGGCATATTACATCTTGCTTTCAAGTGTAGAGGTCCTTAATTGACCCTACATTATTTTAATAAACACTAAACGCATTATACGTGCATCACAAGCACTATTACGATGAAGCAATCGCATCTTTTGATCTCATTGTTACATCTCTCTGTAGGTAGCAACAACATTTCAGTTCAGCCAGTACAAACAGCTTCCAACCATAATGACAGTGCAACAAATATTTATTTTAGCTAAATAAATCTGTATACCCACGCACTAAAAGCCATGGAACATGAATCAGATGGAATAAATGATTCAGTGAAATATTTTTACAAGATTCAGTGGAATATGTTTACAAAAATTCAGAGAAATATTTTACATGAATCTGGCCACAAGGTGTTTTTCCACTCTTCCATTGGCGGGTCGCATAACCGTGTGTGTAGCAGCAGACCATCACTTCATAACAATAGCAACAAAGTTAGGGAAGTGATCCAGGCCACCAAATAAGTGTTCCCTTAAGACTACTTGTCAAAACATATAGGCTAATAACCAAAAAGGGCTTACCTTGGATACTGATCCACAGAAGACAGGGAGAATAAGTTTTATTATGTCCTATTCCCAGTGTAGAGCAGACTAATGAATACTGTTGCAGATTTCTACAAGACGCCATTGTAAATACTGGATGGAAGAGGGTGACTATGAAGGCACATTCCTCTGCCAAATGCCATACCAAGATTGTCAATTAGGCTAACATGATAGAAATCTTTTATTCTGAGTAGCACCCTACCTTGATCCATGCCTATGTATAGATATATATATATAGCTATATAGTGCCTATAAAATGTTTTTTTTTATAACATAGACATTCTAAATAATATCATTCATTATGGAACTTAAGAGTTCCATTATTTTTGTTCCTGGTAGCTACACCTTAGTGTTATGCTATTTTTCCTTGAATAATAAATTGTTTAGTACATGCACCCAATCTGTCTGCCTGTATGAGACAGGCAGAATGGTATGTGATTATCTTCCCTGTCACATTGTTAGCCAACTATGTTCTGTGTGCAACCTTTCACCCCCTGCTACTGAGGCCATGAGAACACCCGTCTTCAGGCAAGATTGAACTAATTCTGGCCTAACCTAGGAACCTGGACAGAAATTTCCCCCGAGATAATTTCCTATTGGACCTATTGACGCCAACAAGATACTATGCTGCCTTTCTTATCAAATCTTCTTTTCCCCTTCTATATTATCCTTGGACAGTCATAACAAGTTAAGTTTTGGGGAATTATAGTCACTAAAAGATATACCTGTACCTTTATTGTCCTAGTGTCTGTTTATTGGTGCTTGCCCATAATACTCAACCTCAATGTGAAAAAAATAATGGAGTCAGATCGTGCCTTGAAAGTGAAAGCACCATATATTTGAATTCTTATCGCTCACAGAAGCTCATTCATTATTAACTTTTTGAGTGACCAAAATAAGAGTAAATAACTCTTCATTAATCAATATCCACATTAAACTCATCAAACACCTTAACAAGAAAGCCATTCGCATTTCAATCAAAAATAGCTATATGCTTCGATCACAATTAGAAATAGAATAATTCTCGTGACTAAATTCAATTGTTTATTTGTGCAATTGCCTAAACAATATTGAGATAACTCACTTACGAGTTGAGTAAATGATAAATTAAAAGCCAAAATATAATTTTGAAATATTTAATAGAAGCGCAAATTTTCGAATACACTAGTTAGGAATTGGCACGGAAACATAAGCGATTTTCTGTCGCTTTTTTTTAGCTTTGATGTGAAATCCAGCGATAGGATATCGCTTTTGTTCCCGTGCCAATTACTCACTGGTATATTTTAATAGGTTTCATCTATAGCGTCTGATGAGGAGCTTTGATGGAGATAGAAAATGTGCGCTTCTATTAAATATTTCAAAATTTTATTGTGGCTTTTAATTTATAAATGATTTAACGTCAAATCATTCATTCCTTCATGCAACTTCATCCAGAATTATGATGTGCCTTCGTCATGTGTGCAGTCGCCTGTAAGTTCACTTGTAGTCAACTGTTTCCCCTCAAGAAACAGAGCCAAATTATTTTTAAATAACTTGCTGAACATTCATTATAAATAATTTCACATCAATCTTGTGTTGCTATTTTATACAGATCATAGATTTTATGTGACTTACTCACATGTATATAATTGTGAGCTACACTTTCACTCAGCCTCCTTATCATCTCAACTGCTTTACGTAAAGCGTTCACGTAGAGGTTTAATTATTGAATATAGCAGCCAGTGTTGAATTAACAGAGAGCTATTTTATAATATTTCGATGTTTTAATAACAGTTGTTAGAACATGCCAGCGTTCAATTTACGTTTTTATGACCGGAAGTGTATCGTACGTAGTTGCCACTGCCGCTCTGCTTAGAAGCCAGCTTAAGCATCATTACCACGCCTCACACCACAGCGAGAGCACCCTTCCGTGGAAAGTAGCCGCAGAGGGCGGCTGGCTCTTTTGGGACTCTGCCTCCCGCCACTAACTGGACTTAACAATACTCAAGACTCGCCAACTTGTCTCGTCCTGGAGGCAACTCTCGAAATCAGTGCACCCAAGTCACTCACCTACAACTTCATCAACGCGCTCAACAACTCAAGTTGCGCCTCTATTCCGATTTAAGGGTTTAAAAGGTTCTATACCACGGCCTTAATATTTGGTTGACTCAAGGTTTTAATTACGATAGAATTTAGTGTAAATTTAGTTTATTGGTAAGATCTGACATAATGCAATTCAAAGTGTAGCACCACAATGAAAGATGCACATAGCAATTTTGATAGAGAAAAACAACAATGAACGTGGTGAAATATGATCTTATAAATGACCAATTAGATAATATAATCACGACCACACAAATTGGGGCGAGAAAATTATTGCCTATCTAAAAATCCTAAACAATAACATGTCCATTTATGAAGGTCTCCTGTCATAATGGTTGGGTATTCGTGTCATCAGGCTCAGGACAGGAGCAGGCGCCGAGACTTTGGCGCCGTGGTGAGCCTGGCGGACAAAAAGAGACAGAACACTTCGCACTTAAAGTTGTTGAAGTCAAAACTCAAGATTCATTTGCTCGAGTTAAAACTTTATTAACAAAACCTAACTATCTCATCGGCGACAGTTGTGTAGCCTAATTCTATGGAAGGAGTAGGCTACACAATTGGTTGACCCAAACATGTAACTACCAAATACCTAAAATGTTTAAAAAATGTGAAAATATTCATGGTTCTCCAGGAAACAATTCTGCAAAATGCCCAGAGTGAAAATGAAGAATCCAATTGCTGCAAGTGCATTTAGGTAGCAATTAGCTACCCAAGCACAGAACACACAAATAATTGTCTTAAGTGTACATTCAAACAGAAATTTGCGTTGAATTAATGAAGGAATGATTTTGATATAAAAGTCTTGTTACCCTCTGGATATGTTGACATATATTAAAAATGGAACACATAGGTAACCAAAGTTGGAAGCAAAACCATGTTTTTTACATCATAATTTCACTGTGTGTGTCCGAGAAATCCTCTAACAGGAACATTTGCCATTCAACTATAACTGCATGTATATAAATGATAAAAATTGAAAAGCTGTTCCTGGCACAACAATAATATTTTTGGTGCTAGGAATTAATTACAAAACTAATAATCATTTATAAAACTATGATACTCATCCAGGCTACTAGTCAGGCAACAATTACAACAAATTAATGTTATGCAAAATAAAAAGGTGGTAATAAAATTGAATAGCTCATGCTGGAAAAATTATTCTGTAGGCTGCCAGAAACACTGCTCGCTGATTACTCGACAAAGCCCTCGGGACAACTCCAAAGTCGTGACTACTTAGAGTTATACCAGGATTCGAATCAGGCAACAACGACCAGGCAACAGGCCTTCCACTGGATTCCTACAACAAAAAAACAATAACAAAACTGGGATGAGCTAATGCTGAAATCGAGTAAAACTATTCACTGCAATAAAAGTTTACAATGGCTGTTATTGTATCTAATGAAACACCAACAAGGATTCTAGGTAGTTACTTACAAGGAGTTGCATTTTCACAGCTATAATGTTGCTGCTGTGATTTGACAGGAATGATGTATTGGAGATGCCTAACTCTGAATGATAACACTACACAATTGATGTCAGAATCTTCAGAATGTGTGGTGATGCAATGAGCAGGTAAAAGTAATGTGTGAGCGGCTGATGTGGAACTAAAAGCGCGGAAGAACTCAGCCGGTTGGTTCTTCTTGACTTCTGTGTCATAACCAGCTTTGGTTTCCGGTGAGTTGAAATTTTGAATGTGGTAGTTTGAACATTGTAATATTCTCTGGAAGTTTTGGTATGAGGGTGTTGCTGCAGCGTGCAAGCGTACATCTTGGTAGGCTTTGTTGTTTTTGCAAGCTCTCCATCATCCGTTACAAGAATGCAACTGGAGGTGCAACACGAGATGCCAGAATTTGATTGTGTTGTTTCGTATTGCACTAATTGTTAAAAAACTAGACAGTCATTGATATTTTGTTTGTTAGACAACTCATACAGAGACTCTCATGGTGCATTGCCATTCCTTTCATTTGTGATCATCCATTTACTCGTTCTATTTATCCGATTGGCACTACCAAAGGCCTGTGAGGGCCTAATTGTGTTTTATCAATGTATGTTGACGTGTTGCTAATTGTTTGCTACTTTCTAAGTATTTGTTGCTCTATATTTGATAGAATGTGCATTGGCACTGTGACCTCTGAAACTACGATTTGAATTTAACTAATAATTTATTTACGGTACTATTTTACATTTATCGTCATATTTACACGAGTAATGGTACTGTGGTGGTAGGGCCATAAGCAAGACGATTAGCCGCTACAACCGCATATCTACAAAGCACAGATGTGAGTATGATCAGCCGGAGGTTAACTGTAACTCATTCAGCTAGGTTATCCACGCTTGCGGCGATCTCAGTTTGTCATTACCCGATCATTCCATGCTACCTACCAGTCAGTAATTGTCTATTTACTTATATTTTTTAACTACTCCGGCATTTAATCTTATATTTTTTGTATCACAAATCAAATATTTTGTCATCCAAATATAGCTGTGTTGTCAATAATGTCTTTAATTACTAAATCAATCCTTCACTACACGGTCGGCCGATCCAATTTTGTCACATTATTGTTTAGCAACGGCTATAATATGTCAACTTATATCCCAGTACTAGGCGGTGCTTCTTGTTGCCAACCCATCGTCGTACCTTACGTGTTGACTTCCTAATATCGTAACGAACCTTGTCACCATATCGATGTTTTTTTATCACTAGCTGATATGCGTTCCAGTTTTACTATACTGTGTGCAGTCGATTACTCGTCCCGGATTGTACATTTCAGCTACCTTGCAATTATTGTGTATTGTCGTGATCTGTACAGCATGTGTTTATACTTCACCAAATATCACTGCTCAGAAAACTCATGTCGATAATCATTCCCTCTGCCCGTATCGCACGTCCGTATCACATTCTCTAAGTTAACATTTGGAGAAGCCTGCCATCAATATCACATCTCATATGGAATCAGAAATATACTAAGATTCACGATTGCCTCGTGCAACGACTCATTTTTTCGTTTAAAATTCAGTTCGAGATCAATTTATCTAACATCTCTGTTAACCTTAAAAGCATGTCGGTCTGCTACGCACTGACCGTGGCTAGAAGTTGAGAGAGTGACAGGATATCAATTACGAATTAACCGGTCTTTATTTTTTGTTCATCATTATTTCATTCAATTTAATGTTTCAAGTCACCAATCTTCAACTCAATATCAATCATTTCCAACTACTCACTGCAAAAATGTCATTTAACCCCTAGTACCGTTCAATCATTTTTACTGTTTCATTTTATAATTAAAGACATGCGTCATTTAGAGCAATCTCAAGAACCTCATATTAGTCACAGCCCTAGCAATCACCATGACCCATCAGTGTAGCATCATTATAAATAGTAGCAAACATCGGAATCCCTTAAGACATTCATTTTTTAATTGAGTCAGATCATAATTGATTTTGCAATTCTTGTAGACTTCCGACCAGATTCGCACTGCGCCGAGTCTGGTATTAGGAGAGTATAGGAAAATACAATCTAGCTTTATCCATTTTTTTAATACTAATCGCATTTCGTTCAACTCACGAACGTGCCTCTTATCATCAAATGTGTTCTAGATTTTGCGCTGTCGAAATTCTGTTTACAATTTTTATAATGGTGAAAAAGGGTCCATTTATTAACATGGCAGTCATTTAAAACGTCAAAATATTCTAATTTGATTTCTGGAGAGTATTAACAATTACCATATCAAGAAATGCCCACGAATGACCAGCATTTTGAAGAAGAAGAATATATTGCCATTCTGCTTGGGCGATTACGTTCTAGTAATCGCCATCTCTCCGAGCTGGTGAACTTCCCTATAGTAAGTGATTGTTGGAAAACAATAGTTTGGCTTCCCAACGCTATATCATTTTTTCTAATTCGCGTGATTGTTAAATTACATGAATCAGCGGTCGCATTGAGTTGTTGAACTTGAACGAGGCTGCGTGGCAAGTTGGTTGAATTCTTCTTAGTCGAGAAAATTAGGTTTCTCAGGAAATTTTTCAATAACTTTTTTCCACATAGCCTTTTCTGAAAAAGTAATAACAGACTGTTCGACTTTAACACTAACCTAGCAAAATTAAGTGGTGAAAGTTTCAAAGTTGAGTGCATCTTAAAGCATATTAGTCAGAACCGTTGGCTGAAAACACTGCAAGTACAACTCTGTATGCAAAGTCATCAACTGTCATGAATTCTATTTTACAAACGCCTTCTGGTAGTTCTGAGAGCAAAGGGAACTCAGTGAGATCCCATTTTGGTATCACCAGCATGTTTTCTGAGAAGTTTCCTGACCACTTCAATATCCCACACAGCTCCTTCCCTACACTTGGAAGCACTATTTTCACTTATAGGGACTATCAGAATAACACGCTTAGGGGCGAAGAATTGTATACAACACGTGAAAAAATAACCAAAAAACGAGAGAGTGCCTGAACGTGCTGTCCGACTCCACGCGAGTTGAAAATTCTGCATCCCTTCATTGATCTGGGTAGAGGAAATGCTGTCCTATACATCTCAAGATACAATTCTGAACCCTTAGCTGACACTTGCTGTAATTTGCTCAGTAGGAATTCAGAATAAATTATTGAACAGTTGTGGCACTGCAGTTGTTATTGTTATCATAGAAGCATCATCTAGAAAAGAAACATGGTTTGAAAAACTTGTTGATGGAGAAAGAAAACATAGATCAACAAAAGGGATTATTCAATAGTAATGTGTGGGACAAACAGGCTCTTTATGTTCGAATCGAATATTATCACGATTATTGTGAAGTCTACTGCTCAGATACAGACACTAGGCCGCATCCCCCAGAAAGGGGGGTGGCCGACGGCAAGGCGCACCTCACACCCTTACACGCTCACATTCACACCACTTAGCCCTTTTGTGCTAAAGGGTCCGGCCGGTAGCCCCTCAATTTACACTCTGGGTCCCGAATGTACCGAGGAACCGTCGTCAGCAGCAGGGCCCACAGTTTTCAATGGTTTACCCCCGTTGCGTCATAATGGCCGGGCCCCCCCAACCCACGACCAGCCCGACAGCGGGATGCCAAGGGCGGGAAAGCACATCAGAGCAGCGTCAAAATCGACCATTCACAACCATTCTCCACTCACGCCTGTTCATTGCACGCTCTCTCGCCACCTCCACATTCATGTCTCTTCTTCCCAACGCCTGCTTCAGACCATCCATCCATCCAAACTTCGGTCTACCTCTAGGCCT